>CM075857.1:65880959-65923459 GCA_037975125.1 Latrodectus hesperus
GATTTCCATTAATTCTTCTTCTTCTTTCTTTTCCGTTTGGAATTATTTGAATAAATGGAGATATTGAGATGAGAGGTTTTACTCTCAACACTGCTCTGGGCTGACACACACACACACATATATATATATATATCTGTGTGTCAGCTATTGAATAACAGCATATTTTTCAAACCATCATATGATCAGTTAAGATGTTTAACCCCGAGAATCAGAGAAATCTCATTGTTGAAATATACAAAAAAAAAAAAAAAAAAAAAAAAAAAAAACAGCAATGATTCAGGGAATAACGTTTCTGTCAACCAAGTTCTATTCGAATCCATGTCTAAAAGTGTTAGGGTGTTTTAGCGCTTCCAGGAACTGCAATTATTTATATTAATTTTGTCTTATATGCCTCTAATTCGCTTGCAGCTTCAATAATTTTATTTTCATGCCATGCTTTTCAAGGAATTTTTTTTAGTCTTCTTGAACATTGTTGCGAAATAAATAGCTTTTGTTTTATTTACTTGTTCACAATGTCTCAATTTTAATTATCAGCAATGTAATTATTTGTTATTAATATTTTTCTCTTAGCATTCATTAATTTTATTCAATTTTTGTATACAGCAGAGGATTTTGTGAGTCAAAACAGCAATTAATTTGGCAAAAATAGGATATATCTGTTAGTAAAAGAAACTATACGTATGAATTGCCAAGTATTTCAAAAGGCTGTTGTGTTAATGTAATATTAATTATTCAATGAAATAAATTAAACTGAGTCTTATTTTCATGTATTAAAATATTCCACTGAAATGTTTCAGAAAATTATTAGCAGTAACATATATTGAGGTTAACTCATTTTACAGCATGTTGAGAGAAGTTATCATTCGAAAAGTAATTCAATTAATTTAGAAAACACCTGTTGCAAAAGAAAAAGTGTTCTTGATTCATATTTGCATTATTGAGACAAATAATTTGTAGGTATTTTTATCTGAGTGAAATCATTTCTAAATAAACTTTTCTCATTATTTTATATCAATTAATGATAGCATTATATGATATAGATATTTGTAAAAATAACTGTAAAAATTTGCTATCAGAAATAATTACTTATATTCTGTAATTGATAATTTGACATAAACTTCTGAATAAACATTTCTCATAATTTTTAATTTATTTATACTACAAATACACCTCTAATTTATTAGGAATTTATAATATTTGTCTCTCATGAATGCAATTATATGTTTCCCAAACACGTTAAAAAACAAAACAAGTATGTAAATTTAACGATGCAAATTTAATTAAAAAATATGCATCAATGAGATAGATTTCAAACACCTCATTTAAAATGTTTTTGTTTTGACTTTAAAAACGTTAAAATTCTTATTTTCTGATCGCTAGGAAGTATTATACTTTTTTCATTAATTTTATTTTCGAGAAATCTGAATGACTATCATGGAGAAAACCTCTTTTCCAGCTCTTCAACATGTAATTAGTCGGTTTTGACTTTCTTCGCTATGAAGTTCCAAGAATTTATCCATAGATTTATTTCTTTTTTTATTTATTTTTTTTTTAAATTCTGTTTAGGTCTTGCTTAACTTAATCCAGTCATTTCAGTTTCGACTGTCAAATTTTCCTTTTTATATTTCATGATTTTTCTCTTTGGTATATTCTTACATTACCTCCACATATCGCCTGTTCGTTGCATTCTTTAAACTTTGATGAATTTTACAGTATTGTTGTGTTTTCATTTTTTTCTAATTTTCTTCTTCGAGGATTGTTCTCTTTGATGGCTCCATAGATTCTTGACATGATTTAATATTCAAAATTTCTCAATATATTTTCTTATATAATAACATCCAGGTTTTTGATAGATAAGTAACTATTGGTCTTGTTAAAGTGTTGTACATTTGCATATTATATGTTTTGAGATTAAAGTACTTTTTTAAAATTCTCTTATTTACACGTATGGCTATATTTCCATTTAATATCAATCTATTTATTCAATGGTGAATTTTACATTTATCATTCATTTTCCTTCCTAAGCAATAAATGTGCTTAGATCCTTAAAGTCCTTATCATCAATCTTTGGTTGTTTCTTTCAGATTTTGATACAATCACTAATTAAATCTAATCTATTTAATGATTTTAGTAAAAAAATTATTCTAAAATACTTTTTGAAATAATATATGAATGAATTAAGTGTAGCATGCCATTGGATTTCATTGGTTACAATTATTAATGATGAATATTTAAAAATTAATGATGAAGAGAACCTAATTGTACCATTAAAAACAGGAGGTAAAATATACTATAATAATTCACCAATAACGAATTAATTAGCACATTATTTGTAACTGTTTCTTGAATATACCATGAAGGAATAACATGGGTGCAAAAGATTCGTAACTTAAAAATATAAATATTATTTACGAAGTTGTATTTTGGATTTAAATTTATATAAGCAGTATCACATTGAAATTAAAGCCATAAACATGAAATATATTAGCCTGCACATCATCACATCCATCCATAAGTATTTTGTATGGGAGAAAGCAAAGGCGATTTACAAATGGGATATGCATACTGCGGACGATGCTTGGATAATATCAAATAATTTATATGATGCATAGTTTTAAAAGTCATAGATATAAAATGAACAAAATTCTTGCTATAAATATCTAGATTTGATATGAACTGTGAAATATTTTACGAAAATTTATTTAGTTTAAATAATATATGAGTTGCATTCAAAATTCTTGAATATAAAATATACAAACATTTAATTATAAAATTGTAGGTTAGGACATACAAAAGTTCAAAATATATGAAATACAAAATTAATTGTTTTAGATGAAATGAGAATAAAAAAATATTTCAAAAATTTATAAATCAGGAGTTTACATGGCTGCAAGTGAAACTCCTCACCTCTGAGTGCATCAGATAATTATAAAAAACATATTTATGTTTATATTATATGAAAATAAATATAAAATATTTAAAAATTTATTATAGTGCAATTTTTAATTATATAATATTAATAATATCATATTAATATATAATTTAACTATTATATTAATATAATAAATATAGTTGAAATTAATATATTTAAATAAAATAAATTAAGTGTTGTTAAAATTATTATTAATATAATTTAATATTAATTATATTTATAATTATTTAAATTGTGAATTTGTTTTGCACAAAATTAATTCTTTATTTTACATAAAATTCTAGTTATAGTTTAGTTCAAATAGATGTTACATGTTTGAAATTTATTTATTATTTGTGTCAGTTGATATATTTCTGAATGTATATATAAATGCAAAGTTCAATTTACTACATATAAATCTAAAAATTCCAGTCTTTAAAACGACTCAATTCCAAACCTCAAAGCATAAGAAATATTTTTTCGAGCAGGTGTGGAATGGGGAGTCTTGTCACTGATCTATTGTCACTGAGTGATTAATCACTCGGTGAGAGGGGAAGGTGAGTACGAGTCTCATTATTTTTCTTGTAAAGTTTACCCTTACAAGAGAAATTGTTTTGCATGTCTGTAACTCAAGGAATCTAAATCTTAAATAGAATTATCTACGCCTTACATTGAATTCCAAACATTTCATTTGTGAATAGCTTTTTGCATCCTACTTTCTTAAAAGAAAGATCTTGGACAGTGTGCCCACCAATCTGAATTTATAAAGGAAATATTCACAGATGTGTCCGATTGATTTATTTCCCTATTCAGTTTTGCTACTGTGTGATTGTTGTACATAACGCCCTTTTGAGTGAGACGCTTGCTATCCTCTACTCTGCTTGAAAGAGCCTGTTCCTCGACAATCCTATTGCAACGACTCCTTCTTTCAAGGACATGGATATATTTCACCCCACTCGTCGTTCTTGTACCTTTGATTCTCTTTTTAGGGACACTGATTGATCCCTCAATTCTTTTTAAATGAGAATTCACCTCACCCACAAATCATTCCTTTCTTGGTCATTGGTAAAGAAATCAACTTTTATTATTCTTCTCATTATTTTCTCATATGAAAAAGCATACTAGTTCTAACAAACGATTTCATTGCAGACAGTTTTCCTTTGGAATACCTTTTGTTATAAAGTCAGAAAAGCAAGTATTTACAACCATAAATCTCACATATTTGACATAACCTTTCAATATTGCCACATTAAATTTCATTAAATTTTCGCTACATTTATTTTTTGGTATGCTTAGACCGAACGAAATTACAAAATGCTATTAAAAAATAAAAATATTTATATTATTCTAAGAATTAAACACCGTATAACATTAAAATATATATCTAAATGTTGATTTAGTGTAATCAAAACATTATTAATTATTTTACAATTTCATTTTAATAATTTTTTTCATGTGTGAGCAATTATTTGTGTTAAAATCATTTGTGAAGTGAAAATTTATCCATTTTATCAATAGAAGAAAATTTCACTATTATTTTAAAACAAAAGTGATTTACAATATTTGTTAATTTTTAAGCACACATTTTTAACAAACTTTATAGATTTATTATTTTAACCAAACAGTTTTTTAAGGTTCAAGCTAAAAAAATTTTCTCATAGGGATATTCTTTTTTTTTTTTCTTTTTCCAGTTTTTCAAAATAGTTCTTATTTTGGCAGGCATTTTTTTTTTTATTTCTTTACAAATATTTCTTTTATTTCATTTCCTTATATTAAGTATAATATGTATGAGAAGAATAACGTTTATTTCAGGAATTATTGTATTCTTCTAGCAAACGTCGAAAAGAGTATTCTTTTATTGTTTTATAAGAAATGAATGAATTTATAACTTTGAAATTAGAATGATACAAATTTTTTAAAAATTAATGTATATATATATATATATATATATATATATATATATATATATATATATATATATATATATATATATATATATATATATATATATATATATATATATATATATATATATATATATATATATATATATATATATATATATATATATATATATATATATATATATATATATATATATATATATATATATATATACATAAACGGTTTGGTGTGTTCACGTGTTTAAAAATAGATTATTTTTAATACTCTGGTATTTCTACTAATTTGGGGGTGTTTACATGCAGTTAAGAAATCTTTTACTTTTCATTTTATAAAGTAACTGATAAGTCATACATAATAAAACAATATCAAAATTTTGTGCCCTAGGCTGCTATGCTACTCGCAATTTAATTCACCGCAAGATTCACTTTGTTGTTGTTGGATTTCTGTGGAATTTTTAAATTATATTCTAGCCATTTTCTTTAATGCAGCATTTCTTTCAGAAGCCTTGATACATACCAAGAAATGCGTGATTTTATTTACTTACATTCTCGTTTTTAGCTGAAAATATTGTGTTTCTTCTTGATATTATAAAATACTTTCTTTCGCTGAATTTGTTTTGATAAGTAAGTGTTGCTTTTATCAACATTCATTTTATCATTATTTTCGAGGAAAGTGGAAAATATTATGTATATTCGAATATTTTTAAGCAAAGAGAGGCTTTTTTCATTTTCTGCTAAAAAATTTCGTTACTATATCATGCATCTACTTCACATATTAATATGAGTAGATGCATGATATAATAAACATTCGTTTATTTTGCTATTGAATGAAGAAGTTTACCTTCAATTACAAGTACGATTTCGTTACTGTACATCATGAATGATAGTTGCAAAATACAATAATTGCGGAACTGGTGATAAAAAAATTAAAAAAAAGTACTTCTTTGAAAAAAAGTATTATAGTCTTTTTAAAAGGACTTTTTTGTAGGGGATTTTCTTTAAGGTTTTCTAGTATGGAATTGATTTCCGTTTCCGAAAGTTTAAAAGTATGATATTTCAGTCTGTAAGCTCAATCCATACTCATAACTAAACTTTAAAGTACTACCATAACAATTTTTAAATATGTATTTACTTCCAATTTAATAAAAAATTAAGGCAATCAATGCCGTATCATTTTCTTGAAGATTTTCTGATTTGAAATGACAGCTTTTTATCACCTGGTTTTTACAGCTTTTTACCACCTGTATTTGTATCATTAACAAATTATTTGATATGCGCATATTTTCTTATTTAAGTAAATGTCATTAGTTAATACAAATTAAAATATAAGAAATTATTTTTACTTCATTTGTTCAAAAATATAAAATTTTAAAATGTTAAAAATTTTGTTTAAAATTAGAAGGGATAAAATAAATAATAAATTAGATGCTATTTTTTTAAACTTTTGAATGAATTTAGTATTTTAAACAATTTTTCAATGATTTTTGTACAAAATATATAATCTAATTTTAATAAAATGCAACTATAAAAAGTTCTTCACTTTTAAAAAGGATAACTTTTTAATAAGGATTTAAAAAGGATAAAAAGGATACACTTTTTAGAATTAGATTTATTAAAATTAGATTATATATTTTGTTCTGCGAATAATTAATCTTTGTGATCTCTCAGGTTTTATTTAATTTCACAATATACCTAATTTTAGTTTATAAATTGAATAACTTGCTACTAATTATCTCATTTTAATCATCATCATACTTATATAATTTATAAAAGAGTGTCAAAAAATCGGAACTGCTTAACTGTCGACTGGATACCAATTGCGAGACCCAGAAAGATCATCGAATTCACAGTCCGTGTCCGAAGAGTTGTGTTCAAAATAAAATTAAAATTCTGCACTGCTTGAATCAGACATAATGTTCGTAAGCCGGTAATATTTTCACATATACAATTAGCAACTAAAATAACTTCTGTGAGCGAAACATCACATTTATATTTGTGTGTGTGTATATATATATATATATATATATATATATATATATGTATGTATGTATGTATGTATGTATGTATGTATGTATGTATGTATGTATGTATGTAAACAAGAATAGGGAAGTGACAATAAGTTGTAAATATTTTAACGGAACTTTGTGTTTATCAAGAACTATTGTCATCAACCTGTATTTTTTCTTTGTAACTCCTTTGTAAATATTTTAACGGAATTTGTGTGCTTCAAAGAATTATTGTAATCATCCTGTGTATTCTACTTATATTTTCCTTTGTAAATAATTTTATAGGAATTTTATATGTACCAAGAATTATTGTCATCATCTAAGTGTTTATAACTAGAATTACTCAATTACTTAGTCAAAAAACACAAGTCATGCAGAGTGCATCCAGTGGGAGCACTTATCTCAATATATTTGTATTATTCATTATTGTATCTTTAATTCTGATTTGTTAATCACCAGGCCAAGACTATCCAAGGACTCTAATTCATTAGAAAGCGAGGTACATGTCCGGAAGGCTACAAACCTCCCTCAATATTAGACAAAAACCTACTATTTCGCGCTCCTCCGTGGCATTATAGACTCACCTACTATATTGGCTAACAGAATATATTTTAAATTTATATATTTATACATTTTTTAGGGGTTATCTCTTGATATACTTTAATTCATTTAATATTGCTATCGTGTTTCTTTTAAAAGTGAGAAGTTAGTGCAGATACATGTCAGAACACATTGTTAGTCGTTTTATATAAGTATGAGTCTCTCACACTCTAGTTTTAAAATTTATGTAACGAAAAATAAATCTAATTATTTTTACGTTTAGCAAAAGATCTGTTACCTAATGCATCAGGGCAATAAGTTAGAGCTGATATCATATTTCAAAAACTTATTCA
This sequence comes from Latrodectus hesperus, assembly GCA_037975125.1. Taxonomy (NCBI): domain Eukaryota; kingdom Metazoa; phylum Arthropoda; class Arachnida; order Araneae; family Theridiidae; genus Latrodectus; species Latrodectus hesperus. Next base: position 65,888,674 of record CM075857.1, read on the forward strand.
AGAGCAAAATTGCATGCACACCTTTAAACAATTAAGAAAAGAATATGTCTCAGTTATAAATTGAGAATGCATTACAATTAATCAAACTTCATTAACATCAACAACTAATTCTTCGAAATATATTGCTTTTAACAATTGCTGATAATAATGCCATGTCATTTTCACCGGTCAAAACACAGTAAAAACTGTATAAATAAAGTCACCAGGCGGTCCTACTATCTGTATCTGTATCTATTTTCGTTTACGAAGTGTCGGCCTGCGGAGCAGGCCTTTACTTCTTCATCTGTGATAAGTCCTTGAAGGAAGACATTGCAGTACTGACAGGGAACGCTAGTCTTGAAGCGCGAAGAACCGAGTCTTGGCGGTGAGAGCCAATCAGCAGAGAGTTGAGAGGCAGAGCAATGAGTTGAATTTTTTTTTTTTAAATGAGTTGAAAATTTTTTATTCTACTCGAGAATAGAGGAAATAATAAAGTTAAAATAAAATTGTTATATACAGTGAAAATAGAAAAAATAAGAAATAATCCTGAATAATGAAGAGTAATATGAAGTTAAGTAAGGCTATATACTCTATATACAAAAATTATATTAAATATATTCATCTAAATAATGTCTGGCGATTGGCCTATATTTACAGTCTTCTATGAGATACTCATAGCGAAAAACTTGATTAAATGCACCATCTGTGCAGTTAATTCCTTTATCGTAGAATTTCTTATTTAGGTTAGCAATATGCTCTAGAATATCAATAATTTTCAGATCTTTTGAAATGTTTTTATTGCGAATATAGTAGGGTGCCTTCGTAATTTTTCTAAGTATTTTATGTTGATACACTCTAAGTTTGTGTTTGTCTCTTGGCGTAATAGTATTCCACACAGGTGAAGCATAGGTGATGATGGGTCTTAACATTGTAAGGTAGAGCAGTCTCTTGAGTTTTAGTGTTAAATTTGAGTTTTTTCCAATTAAGTTGAATAGGCATCCATAAGCTTGATTGGCTTTTTTAATAACGTTATTGATATGTGCAGTCCATGAAAGTTGAGTAGTAAATGTTAATCCAAGATATTTAATGGTTTTCACTTCCGGAATGATTTTATCGAATAGATAGAGTTTATTATGTTGAAGTAATTTTATTTTATTTCTCTTTTTTCTATTAAATACTATAAGTTGGGATTTATCAGCATTTATATTTATTCTCCATTTACTGCACCAGTTTTCGATGTTAATTAACGCATTTTGAAGTTTATGAATAGCATTATTCGGCCTCATAGAATCAGCTATAATAGCAGTGTCATCTGCGTAGAAAGCAATTTGAATTGAGTTATTGTCCAAACCGGGGAAGTCATGGGTGAAAAATAGGTATAAGATTGGGCCCAGGATGCTACCTTGGGGGACTCCAGCTTTGATGTTCAGAGTAATAGAGTTTTCATTATTGTATTTAATATGGAAGAAGCGATGAGTTAGATATGAGGTGATGAGTAAAATTATATCAGTGTTTATGTTGAGTTTTATGAGTTTGTATAGTAGGCCTTCGTGCCATACTCTATCAAAAGCTTTTGCTACGTCGAGCATGACCATAGCTGTATACACATTGCGATGAATATTTTGACCTATAATCTCAGTAATTCTTATGAGTTGTTTAACAGTTGATAAGTTGTTTCGGAAGCCATATTGTTGTTTCGGAATTAGGTGAAGATAACATTTAATTCTATTATAAATTATTTTTTCAAATATTTTTCCTAAAACTGGAAGCAGGCTGATAGGTCTGTAGTTTTCAGGTATTCTGGGATCTTTTCCAGGCTTTGGGAAAAGAATTATGGTAGCAGTTTTCCAGATTGTAGGAAAATATGATATTTTAAGGCAGTTATTATAAATATTAATGAGTTTGCGAATAAAGTCCAATGGTAAATATTTGATCATATTGTTGGTAATATTATCTTCTCCTGGGGCTTTTTTGGTCTTTAGATTTTTAATAATTTTAATTATTTCATCATCATTCGTAGGTGTAATGGTATTATGAGGAATATTAGCTTGCATATAGTTTGGCGGTCCTACTAGGATCACAATCAAAGTTTTAAATTAATTTTTATTATAAAGTTAATGGTAGTTAATTATATATTACGATATATTTATTTAGTCTTGCATGATGCAACATTATTTTCTGTATTTATGCGTGGTTTTTTTTATGTAATTTTTTTTTAAATGCAGTTTATTACTTGGGGATCATTCTTCCTAATCGCATGATTCTAAAAATTAGATATGGCGTCAATATATTTCATACGAAACTATATATTATACGTTAACTTTGAGATGTCACAATTTATTTTTAATAATATTGTATAAATTGAAGACAATATATTAAAATATTTATGATCTTTTATAATTGTTTTTTATAACGTTTACCAAAAAAATAACGCATGGCTTAAATTTATCTCTCCATTTTCTATAATAAAGATAGTTTTTGCACCCATACTTACATACTTGACAAGAGAATGTTTAAATTCATAAAAATGGGGTATTACGTACATGATTAACCAAAATGTTTGAATAAGAATAGTAAACAAATGTCATATGAATGTTATTTGCAAATGATTTTTTTTTTTTGAAAACATCTGGTTTCTAAAGTTCTTTTTTCAAATAATAATATTCTAGCATAAAAATTTACAGAAAACACATTTTTTAGGAATTACAGATTAGGATTAAAATTTTATTTCTTTCTGGTTTAAATGCATAGTCTGAGATAATGTTCAATAGGGTTATTTTTTATCGTGTTATTTGCAAACGTTTCGACGAATTTTAACGTAAGTACTCGTGCATTGGAAAACTCCACTTCACTTTTCCAGTTTACTCAATAACAACGGATGGGGTCATTTTAAAACAAAAGCAATTTAGTTACCGATTTTCTTAAAAAGTTTCTTACTAAATCGAAAGAAACTTCTTTACTTTTCCTATTTTTATACCAATAACAATCTGTTAAATTGTGATACGTTGAATACATATACCTAAAGACTCGAACTGTGTCATTTGACAACGTTACTAATATCGCCGTATGGGGCCGTGGTAGCCTAGTGGTTAGGGTATCGGCCTTCCATCCGGAAGGGTGGGGTTCGATTCCCAATACCGCCAAAGACCCATCGAGTACATGCGATATACGTGCTCGTTAAATCTGTGAAATCGAAAGTCCTGTGGTCGGTCGTTGAGCAGTTACCATGGGTGCAATGGTTTGGAGAAATTTACTCCCCCTTCAGATCAATGCCAAAATTGAGGGAGTAGATCCTCTGGTGCTGCCATCTATCGGAGGATTTGAAGAGCAAAAAGTCGTACTTTCACCTTCATGGTGCTCTGATTAAAAACGAAAGACGCTCCCAATTGACTTAAATTCGCATAGCCAAGGCACAGCGAGCTTGGCTTGTCCAAGTGTCATTAGTAACAACACAACAACAACACTAATATCGCAATTCAACGTTTTATGGAATGGGAAAAGCTTTTTCAGTCCACTTTTTATTTCCCAGATGTAAGCAGAACAATAATCCAAAGTCAGTAGGTTGTTACTGATAATAGAGGAGCAGCTGAGACATTTGTTTTAGTAGAAATGGCTAGTTTTGCATACCCCTCCCCTCCAGTTATCATTCCTTTTGGGAAAAATGACTCTGCTTAGCATAACAAGGGAACGTTTTTCCACCGATGTTTTTTTGTCTTGGCCTATTGAATGGAATGTTGTGCAATATTACCATAGGAAATGCGGTTGTCTAACGAGAGCCCCTACAATTCTTTATGATTGCTTAAATAATTGTTTGCATCACCTTGGAAATAGTTTAAATGTCTGTTTAATTATTGCCACATCTTTTACAGATAGAATAAAATTGATCTTAGGTGAAAACGGCTGGAAGAAATATGCGTAAATTAACAGTTAGTGAGGCCATTGAATACATGTGAAAAGTTTGGGAAAAATAATCCGAAACAAATAATGATGAAGAAATATTTTTCAGTGATGATGAATAATTTTCTCTAAATAAAGGGCAGATTTCCTTGGATGAAAATATTGCATCTCAATTTTCTGGACATTGTACTTAACTTCTGTTTATAAAAACATTGTGTAAATCAACTTAAAAAGTTATCAGATTCAAATCCAGGTGAAATAAGGTCAGAAACTTTTGTTTCGAATGATGGAGCATGTTTGGAAAGCATTACCTCTGGAAGTTGTGAGTGCTGTTATATCAATTTTGTATGCTCGAAGTTTTTACGGCGCAATATAAATATGGGGCTAGATAGTATTTCGAGAAATTATAAAATTTCTGCTATTCAAAAAAAAAAATTGTTATTTTAATGCCTTCATACTGATATAAATTCTCTTTCATTTCGGAAGCTTGGAATAAAGTTATTGAAAATTCGATAGCTTACTATAAACGAGTACCATATATAACTATTGATTAACAGCTGGTTCTGTCTGAAGCCCGATACCATTTCACGCAATATTTGTAAAGTAAACCGCAAAAATTTGGTATCGAATTTTGATTTGCCGCTGATGTTGACAGTAAATACCTGGTCAATGGATTTTCACATTTGATAAAGGAAAGGATCATCCTAAAATGTGTCTGTCTCTGAATATGCCGTTTTGCGCTTGATAGAACCTTTTTGTAATAAAGAAAGAAATATCATACAGATAACTTTTTCACTACACTAAATTATTCAAAAGTGCTTAAAACGTAGAATGCTAGTTTAACTGGGAAGATGAAAGAAATCGGATATAAGTACCTGAAATTGGGAAACAAGTGAAGATGCCATAATGCCATCCAATGCAACTGGAGCGACATGATATAACTTTGACAGTTCATGCGGGAAAAATCAGTAAAAGTATCTTATTGAACTCCCTTCAACCCATATTTGATATCGACAATATTCAACCAGAAAAGCTTTCCAAAAATATATAACATTCACCCAAAAAATATTAAAAAGAAGTTGCTTAAATTGTGCATGAACACTATAGGAAATATTGAGGGATAACAAGCTATTTCTATTAAAGAGTTCTATATATTTTACTTGATGTATCATTCTTTTGATATTGTAATTATCATATTATTTTTTTATCACTTATTTTAACAATTTCATATTAAAAATTATTAAATGGTTTGCCAAATAATTATAGCATATTTTTAGCATATTAACAAAGGTTTTTATTAATTGTTTTATGTATATCAAGACTGCCTCGGTTCTAGTGTTAAGTGATGATATATTTCTAGAAAAAAGTGTTGATATGCCAGGAAAAATCATAAATGTAATTTAAACTATGTCTTGTTTTGTATACTACCCTATCATTTGTATTTTACAATTCATTAAAGAGAAATTTAATGAAAAAACCTGTTTTAGATTTATTTCAAATCTTGTGTTAAATTTCGGTAAAATCTGTTAATTCATTAAAGGAAGACAAATTTATAAAAAATAATGTATTTTTATTTAAATCATATCTTCCGTTAATTTTCGGAAAACTTTAGAACATTTTTTGGTAACGAATGAGTGATAAAATAGACTCATGCATAAATTTGAGATGTGTTAAAATAAAAAGAAAGAACTTTGTCTAGATTAGTTGATAGCTTCGGTTCTTCTAATGAATAAACTACTAACAAATAGTTATTTTTATATCTTTTAAATTTGGCCTTCTTCACTTCGAGAATGGATTCTGATCTTTTGCTAGCGACAATACTATTTTTCAATTAACATTAAAATATTTTAATTCTTTATACAGTAGTTTAAAGCAAACACTCCACACAATTAAGTAAGAAGTCATGGAAACAAAGTAGCAGCAACCAATTCTTACGAAAAGTATCAACAAACTGCTAAGAATTCATGGCTTTTAAGACAATGAGATTATAATTAAAACTCAATTTCACCGGGAAAATCACCGAGCTGCTAATTCCTCCAAACATTTAAAGTTTTATATTCTGTTTTATTATAATTATAAAGGTGGTTAAGATTATATATATATATATATATATATATATATATATATATATATATATATATATATATATATATATATATATATACATATATATATATATATATATATATAATGTTCATTTTTTAAATTTGATACAGATTTTTCATAAATTTAAAAATTTTTTAAATCCTGTTTTTTATTTGGAGATCATTTATTCTAATTGCATGATAATACAAATTAGATATGGCGTCAATATATTTGGGCGGATGCAATTTTCATATAACTTTAATACATAACCATAAATTTTCAATCACGTAATATTAATTGCAGACCTTTCATGAAATATTCAGGATTTTTTAAATTTCTCTTTTTATAACGTTTGTCCCCAAATTTATTTCATGGATTGAATTCATCCATCCATTTCCATAATAAAGAATGTTTTGCTAACCTCACCAAAAACTATTTGCAAGAAAATAATTAGATTAATGAAAATTGTGTATTACAGGATAGGTTAATTAGTCTTGAAGATTAACCAGTGCATGAAATTACTTTTATATTTTTCGCTTCAAATATTTTCTGCTTTCAGATGTTTCCAGGATTTAAATATAAGTTAATCAGATATTACTCGAAAATAGTATCATGATTCCTGACGCAGTAATATGGGCTTAATTCCATAATGCTCGCTGATCACATGAAATTTTTAGTTCAACTAATATTACATTATTGTATATTCGCAAACGTTGGTCTTGTCCCCGAACTAAACACATAAATCTTTAAAAAATAATATGATAAACTGCTGTAATTAGACAAACAAACTTTTTTTATATACTTATGCAAACCAATCTTATTGACGTCAACAATGAATGCATAGGAATCACTTTACTCCGTCATAAATTGTTGAAAGAATTTGAATAACACGATTTGAATGAAGACATGTGCACACAAATCACACTTTGAAACATTTTTAGAATAATTTTAATGGAAAAAATAAGTATGTCAGTAAATATATATTATGCTTATAATATTATTTTTATTCAGCTTATTTTTGTTGATTTTACATTCCGTAGAGAGGAATTCTATGTAATATGTTTTCAACTCGGAATATATATTTATAAATGAAAATCATAACCCTATATTTAACTCACACAGTTAATAACCTATAACATTTATATTTAAAGAGAAAAAATAGCACTATTAATTTAGATATTCTGAGCAAAAATAATATATATTACAAAATTCTTGTAAGGAATATGTCTAAATATGAACTCATGACTTCATTTTGCCACATTACGCACAGTATGGAGTTATTAATCTTAAAAAGAAACCGTTTGACAATTGATAGTTTAGTGTTAGTAAATATAAAGCATTACAAGACAGAATAACGTGTTTTAATATTTGAAAATTTCTTCCAATGTAATTTGTTTGCAAATATTTGTGTATAGCAACAATTAGAAATCTGGAATTTTTACATGATGCTTGTTTTAATTTAAAGTGTCATTTGCAAATGCTTACATCTACAAGCACAAAGCAAATGTAATATGTCTAGAGTAAATATTAAAATTAAAATCATTTTTTAAATTTGTTGAAAATACTCATTTATTTCCTATAATCTTTTTCTCATATTAAAGTTTCCAATTTTAATATAAAATATTTAGTACTTTCATCTTTTTTGTGAAATAATCGATAAAAAATCGTTGCATATTTTATTTCTTATTTTCAAAAACATAATTATTTATATGTTTTTTCTTTTATAGTTTTTGCAAGTCCCTGCGAAGAGAATAGTATTTGAGTAAATGTATTTTTTAGTGCAACTATATATATTTTTTTCCTCTGATATGGTACTGTTTACATGGAAATTTAAGCAATATTATAAAAAATATTTAGGAACATAGTTCAATTGTTATATTGCCTCTACAGAGTAAATAAAATTCTATTAGAATGTGCCTGCATTCATTTGCTTGCAAATGAGATAAAATGTGCGGGAATCTTATTGGTACAAAATGTGCATATTTTATAATTAATTGACAAAAATTTGGCAGCAGTAAAATGACTTTAAAAGAAGCACTTGAAGCTTTATTTTCCATTATATTTTTTTTATCAAAATTTATATTATACTAACCAGTGAAATTCTGAGTTTTCTTTTATTTATTGTGTTGAATAAAGTATTGATTTCTATTGAAAACATTTCCTTGTATCATGAACAATTCGTATACAAGTTTCTTGTTTTTAAAATAATTTAATTTTTTATTTTTTAAAATAATGTTTTTTTTATTTAATTGTTAAAGTGATAGTCATATTTTTGTTTTCTACATTTATAAGGTTTAAATTTGAGCTTAAATTGCATTACACGATAGAAAAATGAATACAACAATTTGTAAATGAAAAGCATTTTATTTTTACTGAGATATTGACCGTATAAAAAATTAAAATGAATAATGATGTGAATTTTTTTTCTAATTTTTCATATTGCTTTTTTTTTCAAATAATCTTATTATTTTCTTAGCGAGATTTTTTTTTATTTTTTTTATTTGGGAAAACAAAAATATCTCCCTGTGCACCAAGGAATACCACACAGGGCCCGAAGGTACAATAAATGTACTACATAACAAATCCAAATAAATCATGAGATGAAAAGAAATAATTATAAAAGTAGGCAGAGAGAAAAAAAAAGAGATATAAAAATGAAAAATGAATTAGATAACAGCATGGATAAATTTTACAAAAAATTCAAAATTCTCTTTCTTAACTAGGTCCACCATAATTGGGGGCCACCTGTTATTTAAGTCTTTACAAAGCTCGTTCCTTACTTCTGAAACAGATGGGCATTCAAGAAGAATGTGAGAAGGGTTGTCACTCTCAGAGTTGCACTTGCACACCTCACTGTTTTTAATGTGGAAACGGTGAAGGTAACTATTGAATTTCCCATGTCCAGTGAGGAATTGCGTAATTTTAAAGTCAGTGTAAAACCAGTAGTTCTTAATTCTGCATTGAACTGAAGGGAAAAAATATTTGGTCCACTTACAATTAAGAGAGGAAATGAATCCTGAGTTCCATTCTGTGATAATCTTCTTTTTGGTAGTGGTTTTGAAAAAAGACTTGGGTAAGCTGGTATTGAGTTTATTTGGAAGTGAAAGAGAAGATTTGGCCAGGAAATCCGCTTTCTCATTTCCATACACAACACTATGACCCTTGACATGGGAGAAAGTGAAGGAAATATTTTTGATATCACACATATTAATTGAAGTCTGGACTTCTACTATAAGTCTTTCAAAACTAGTTACATCTTGTAGAGCCAGTAAGGATGACATCGAGTCACTGCAAATTAGAAATTTTTGAAAAGGCTTGCTTATGGCATCTTTAACTGCAAGATTAATGCAGAGTAACTCCGCTTGGAAAATAGAACTGTAATCATTAATGACCTGATGACTCACTTCAAAACCATGAAGCGAGATTGATGTCAGATTTCCTTAGATAGTGATGAATTCTATGAATTAATTCTCCTTGTTATTTTCATTTTTCCTTTAAATTATTATTTTCTGATTGAACATATTTTTCTAAAAAACTACTAAAATGATTGATGTTCTGGAATATAATCTGAGTTATATTGTTTTTTGTTGCAATTTGTTTTTACACTAGAATAATGATAAATAACGATAGGACATTAAATATATGTGACCAAAATGCTTAATTATTGATATATTATTGCAGCACGAAAAATTTCTCTATTTTACTAGAATTCTTTAAATATACAATTCAATTATTTGGATACTTTTAAGAGGGCAAAATTATGTTTTAAAAAATTCTAAAAGTTCTGAATTTGTTTTTGTGTTTATCATTATATTATAAATTTTTAGAATTTTAATGATCTAAGTTTTAAAAGCTTTCTGTACATTTTTTCTTACGAAAAATAAAAATTTCAAATCTATTTCAAGTTACTCACTACATTTGAGTTTGATTTTATGGTACAAGTTTTCTAAGAAAATTTATTGAAAATTGATTGATTTTACAATCATTTTGGTTTTTCCGGTAAATAGACTTCAAAATGAAATACTCTCTTTTGACTTGTACAAATATAGAAATAAATTCCAATTCATTATGATTCACAATCTAGTTTCAAATTTTAGTAATTACTCGTAGCATTTTTGTTTTTGTGTAGTTAATTATGCAAACTAATGTTTATTGCCTAGTAAGTTATTTTTCGCTCTCTTGATTTTCTATTACATTGCATTAATGGATTTCTTAAAATATTTTATATACAGTTATTTATATAAATGAATGAAAATCAATTTATGTGAATAAAAACTATCCGTTGAAAATGTATTGCTAAATTACAGAGAGATCAAGATTTATAATATTTAAGGGCAATGTGTGTGATTTTGATTGACATGATTTGAATATTTTCTCAATTGGAAATATATAATCCACATATTATTAATAATAAATGCTTAAAAAATTAATGAATCAATTTAAGAATATGAATAAAATGATTTATATTTTTAAATTTTAAGTTAATCCAAAAAGTTATTCTTAGGATTCACTTAACTTATTAATTTTGTTCAGTTCTGCGAAATCTTTTAAATCCTACATCAATTGCGTTCTTAAAAAATACTAGTAGCAAAATTTGTTAAAGAAACTTTATTTGGTGCAAAAATATTTTGTTTTTGCAAAAATTTATCATCTTTAATAACTTTCTGCAAAAATTCACAAAAAAACATAATTATTTTATTTCATTAATCAAAGTGAAATGCTTTTATTTTATTTTTTCCATTCTGTAAAATTTATGGTCCTAAATGAGAGTATTTAAATCTTACCTTATTTGACAATACATTAAAGTATTTACGAGTGGTAAAGGGAACTTAAAAATATTTGAGTATAATAATCAGACAACAATAAACTTTGATTTGATTATTACATTATAATAATTATTAGAGTCAGAAACTATGTTACTAGTTTCAATTCTACATTTCATATTTTCCTATAAATTTCGTATAGCATGAAACAATCAAATTATAATAAATTACATTTTGAATATATTACATTTGTGAACTTTTAAAACACTTATTACATAATATTTGATAATCGACTATTCATAAAAAATAAATTTATAAAAAAAAGTTTCAAATTATAAATAATCAAATTGAAATAAGTATTTTTTTAAGATACAAGAATACAGAAATAAAATACAAGAAAATAAACAACATTTTTTAAAAATGATAATACGATATTCCTTTTATTATGATTTCATGATAAAAATTTCAAGAACCAAATGATTTTTTAATGTATTATGATTTTTGTCAAATATTCAGCATTACATAAAAGTACAAATTCCAAGCAAGGGAGAGTAAAAAATGGTTCATATAGGAAATGCAACTTAGATTCAATAGACGTACAAAAACTTTACAGTATTTTACTTTTTGGCAATTTTATACATAGAAGAGATTTAAATCAAAATAATTGAGTAAATGCATTATAATTTATAAACATATATTTCGTGGAAAATGAAATAAATATACTGAATTTTGTCTATTTTTAATGAATTTAAATATTTTAATATTAATTTTATTAAAATTTTCACTGATTAATAACTTATTAAAATATCACTTGATAACACTAAAGTTAATTAAATATTTAAGAAATTTAATGCATGTAGGTGATATTTAAAAATAGATCATTCACATTTTTCTACAGTTTTGTCTTTACAACATTTATATGCGTTTCACAGATCATTCCAAACATTGCATAAATTTCGTGACAATTATTTTAATATTACATAAAGTTAACAAGAAATAATATTATGCCCTTTATTTTAGACATTAACTTCTGACATTTTTCTTCAAATTATCGATAAAAATGGATATTAATATGTCATTACAATTTTTAAGCATATATTTATTATTTTAAACATATTTAAATGCAAATAATGAAGCAAAGTTAGGTCTAATGGTTGATAGGTGTCTAACCCTGTAAGGTAAGTGCTCCCAAACTGTTGGTACTTTGCATCGTATCGCAATATTTATGGTAGCAAAGTAATGATATGATTCATTATTAAAATTTAATTATGATATACTAATTAAACAATTATACAAAGAGTATAGGGCTTTCACTTTTTTTTCATTTTTTCCCTTTATTTTCTGTCTTTATAAATAAATATATACTATATATATTTAAATGAATATATATTATTATTATTTCTTGTTTTATATGTAACACATTTTTTTCCATTAATTTATATGCTTTTTTCTTTTCCTGTTTTTTTACCATGTTATTGAATTAAAACATAATTTTTAATTCACTAATATTCCTTTATTGTATCTTTTTTTATTTATATAAATATTCTATTTTCCTTTTTTTAAATTAATATACATTTACACAAAACACAATTAACACAATTACAGTTAATTTTTTTTATTGCGAAAATGGAACCAGGCAACAAATAAAAATCTAGAATAATATTATAAGTAATCATTTCATAAAAGTTATATATAATAATTCTGACAGATGGCGCCACATATTTGACACAGTACTAGATTGTCTGTAGACACTTTTCCCTTGTTTACAAACAAACTCGAATGCTTAACAATGCTATTCATTAGAACATCCCATTGTTTTTTTTTTTTTTTTTTTTCTTGAGCGTAGATTAGTAATGGTATAGTTAGAATGTGGTCTAATTATGAAAACCGAACGTGGCCTATAGAAGTTAATCAAATAGTAGGGGTTATAATTTTCACAAATATTAAATTTCTTTAATAATATTACATAAAAAGTATACTCTTACCATACACAAAACAAGTTAAGTAATTTGATTAAATTTAAATCCAATAACCATGAAAGTCTAAGTTTTTATCAAAACAATCTAAAAAAATTACATCCTTTTAAAGCATATCCAAAATTAAGATTCAAATCTGAACATAACATTTTAAGAAATACAAAAAATTAGTCTTGCTACCTCTCAAAAATCAAATGGAATGTCTATATCAATCAATTTAAAATTTTCGAAATCAATCAACTAAGACAAAAAGGACATATTACCTAATCTATTATGAGAAATTTTCATAAGTAAGTAAAAATTAATAAAAAAAAAAACTTCAATTAATTACTTTTTTATGATTAGTACTTAAGTAATGTGTGAGTGCATTTGATTAAAGTCCTCATTATAATATCATAAATATCTTTAACAAAAAAATTCTTTTTTTTTACATTAAGTACAAAATTTTAAAAATAAACTACAAAAAGTAAATTTTATATTGTTTACTCTTATAAGTAGTGAAAACTATTAAATAAAAACTTAGTATTTCTAAAAGGGCTATAATAATTTTGAATTGCTAATATGTAAAAAATGTAATGAAATGGAGCAATTGATATATTAAATCTCATTTAAACTGTTTATCATTTGATATGTAGTAAAAATAGTTAAATCTTTATTTGGCAAAGTTAACCTTATTAACAAAACAAAAAATAAAAATGTTTATAAATAAAATAAAAAACAGAATTAATCTACATCAAATATTACAATTTCTAAAATACATGACAAATAACTTATAAGATTTTTATTGAATGTTTTATAAAATGCATTGGACTACACTTTTCTCTTAATTTAAAATAAAAACAATGCTATTCAAGAGTTATTTTTAAAAAATTCCATTTTTATAAGTGAAACATCAAAATATTACGTTGAACATACAAATTTAAACTCAGATTTACTTAAGGTTGAGATTTAATTTAAGTGAAACATTTTTAAAGTCCATTTAAATTCACCTTTCAGTAGCTGATAAAACTTAAAATATAAAACTGAATTTATTCTGTATCGTTTTTCAAATGATTTATATTTCAATAGAACAAAGACTGGCGATCAAATGAAATCGTATGTACGGTTACATTTTCTAATACTTGTTTTAAGTTAGGTTACGGCAAAAAACTGTTTTGGAGCTTCATGCTCATAGCCTTATAGCTCAATACTTGTTCTTCAACGAAATATAATTTCTAAATAATTGGCATTCCGATGTAATGGCATTTTCAAAATAATAAACAATAGCGTATTGGCAAGCATAAGTTAACAGCGCTAACGATGCAGACTTTTTCCCACTCGTTCCAAAACATGCCAGTACGCGCATCCTCCATGGTTAAAACAACTTTACGTCATAGCAATTTTTCTCACATTCTACAAACTTTTGTTAATAGAAGATAACTGAGATTATTTACTTTAACGGTTTCATTATGGTTTTCAATCATATATTTCCAGTAATCATAATGTTAGTGTTGACAATACGTGAGTTTATAGTACAAAACTATACAAAATAAAGCAGTAGCAGTATTTAGAGAAAAGAATATTTCTAAAAAATTAAGGTCACATTAAATATAATAATAAAATGTAAACTGAAAGTATATACCTCTTATATGAAATCAAGTTGAAAAATAAACACAAAAAAAAACTGAATTAAAAGAAAAATTAACATTTTATAACTAACAAGTAAAAGCTGAAGGCTTGTGTACATAATTAAATGCAATTAGTAAAATGAACCCGTTTCGCTGGACTTCTTATAAAGTTCATTATGAAAATATTTCACCTTTGTTTTGTTTATGCATTCGATACAAAACATAGTATAATAAAATAATTTTAATATTACTGGTTTATCCTTGTTTTCTTAAGTACTTGAAAATTAATATGACTTCTTTTCGTCCTTCACCAAGGTTAAAATTTGATTTGTCTTATTACATTAAAGAAATTAGATTTAATAATGACAAAATGTTATAAAAATACTAGATTTTCAGTTCACATTAATTTCTTCGTCCTAAATAAACGTTACAATGTGTACATTAAAATACTGATAGCTATAATTAATTAAAAGTTAAATACAGAGGGTCGGGTATAAAAATAAAATTTCCACACACATTTTGGAAAAAAAAATTTATATATCGATATCGATATTTGTTGCAACCTTGTCAGTTAGAAAAAAAACCATTCGAGGCAAATATCATTAAGCATCCGTTTCTATTAACATTGCATAAAACGACTGTTATACTAAGAAAGAAAATTTTTAGATTGAAGTATTAAGTCAGTAAACTCAAACTGGTTTCCATACTAAATGGCTAACAATATTCTATAAACATGTCCCCGGATATATTTCCATATATTTTTTTCAATATTTAATCAGTTTTCCTTCAGAAAGTATTAAAATTTTCCACTGTTTACTTTAAAGATTAGTGATTCAACTTTGCAAGTTAGCAGACTCTCAATAATATGTAGTACAAAGTAAATCTGATGTTGCTTAAATATTAAGTTTTATGAAGTACAAGCAATGGATTTCAAAAGAAAAGCACAAATTTGATTTTATCCTTAAAGTAATGGTTTGTAAGATGAATAAATACAGCCAATCAGTTATGTCATGTACTTGCTGCGCATGTAATTTGAATGAGGCTAGTAATACGATATAATACAGGATTATTTTATTCATTTTTCCCCATAATGAATTTAGTTACTTAAATTAACTTTAGTTTATTTAACATATTTTTAAAATATGAATAAGATTATAAATAAAACTTTTAGCATTTAATTACTCATGTTACTGGTAATTTATTTTAATTGTTAGTGAGATCTAGAACGCGTTTTAACAATAAAATGGTTACTTTTTGTACATGAAAACTAATTCATCACTATTTAAACTGAATTTCACATCATTGCAAACATCCAAGACCACAGTTAGTAGAACTCAAAAGCTGTTGAATTGAAACCAATTAAATATATAAAAGACAAAATAACTAAAAAATATTAAAAGCCCACAATTTAAGCTATTTTTAATTTCGTGATAGTTAACTATTAAATATTTTGAAAAATCAAATATAATTATATTTGATTTTTCAAAATATTCTATTTTAAACCCCACTTCAGAAAAGTTTCATATTAAATAAATAACAGAAAATTTAAAAATAAAAAAGCAAAATGAGACAATCACAATTCAATGAAATTTTTTAAAAGATTACGTTACCAATAAAATATGTGTGAATTATTTAATTTGTTTAATAACAGGGGAAAAAAACATTAAAAAATTATGTGATTGCTCATTTTCGGCGCTTAAGAAAATAAATTTTGGAAAGAATCAGAATCTAAAATTCTAAAGAAATGGTTTGGAATAAATATTATGCTTGGGACATGGTTCGGGAGAAAAATCGTACTTCGCAGCATCCTGCGTCAACAAGGGAGAAAAATGTTATTGTGACAAACACGCATGATTTTACAGAAACAGTTGCACAAGAAGTGAGTTAACAAGAACCCGAGAAAAAGCTGACACGCTCTTTTCGCTTGACCTCGTTAGGCAAGGATTTCGATTATGCCTGCATCTGTGTCAGCTGGCAGGGAAATAAAGCAGATTGCCCAGATATTTCTACACTACGCGCGATTGTGGAATTCTGATTTTTCCACAAAGCTCTCGGTTATCAGTGCGATTTTCAAGGGGACTAATGAAGAAGAGAACCTTCGATATTGAAAAATAACAAATTCAATAAAAGGTAAACACAGTGAAGTTCTAAATAACTATTTTCGAAAAGAAATTTGCTAAATATTCGAAAGCAATTTTAAAATTTTTTGAATGAACAAAACAAATAACGTTTAATTAAAACATTCTTTTAATGAAACGAAAAAAAATACTAGGATATTTATAAAGAATGCAATTTTTTAAATGCAACAAATTTAAATTTAGAATAAAAAATAAAAAAACATATATAAAATCAATCTATTTTATTTTTGGATATTTTGGAAGTCAAAATATTGCATTTTTAGGGGAATCGTTTTTGTATATTGTTTTATAATACACGAAATCATTCATTGTTTCTAGAAATTTCGTTATGGGTAGACAAAATTAGAAACAGGTGTATTATATTCAATTACATAACACAAAAAACCTCCATGTTGTTATAATCCTTGGGACATTAATGTTACAAAATTATATGCTTCAGAACGTTATTTTTAAGCAAAATTCAAATTACGTTCAATTAAATAAATGTTTTGAACATCAATGAAATTCTACACAAAAAAGATAGTTTTTATTCAAAAGAAAAATATGCATAATTAAGGATTTTGCCTTTGCAGTTGAAGTCCTTGAAAAATAAACTTACTCTGAAACTGTCAGAGCATAAATTGAACATATTTTTGTAAGTGAAGTAGAAAAAATGGATTCGTTTTTTCAAAATACGAAATTAATAAAAAAAAATAAATGTAAAAATGATTAATAGAATGATAGTTGTTTTATATTCTAACTTAATTTATTAAATAAGATAAGAGGTTTCTGCAAAATAGATATCGACGTAATTATAAAACTGCTGAAAATCTTTAAAAAAATATTTATTTAATAAAAATCTTTAAATAAAATATGAGAAGAAAAATTTTTTATATGATAAAAGCAATTTAAAAAACGAAAATTGAATAATATATAGTTGTAATTATCATATTTTTCCTAACTTTTGGTTTTTAATGAAAATACTATAAAAAGTATAATTTTGGGAATAAAATATATTAGTTGTAAAATATATGTCAGTAAAATTATATATTTTATTTTAATTAACTATGAATTTGCTTAGTACTTCTTTTAAAAATATCGTTTCTCGACTTTTTTTATTGCATTTCAAGTAATTTTTATACTTAAATCATTAAATGCTTTAACAACATTAAGCATTTGCGTTAAATGTGCTACAAGTTTCAATGTAATACTGCAGAATATAAACTTACTAATTTTAATAAATATTTAAATTTTGTAATGTAATAAAAAATCCAAATATATAAATCCTCTATTTTTAAAATAAAAATGTTACTTAAAATTAAACCCAAAAATAAAAATAAATTCACTAATTGAAATGCAGATTAACAAAGAAAAAGTGAATTATCATCCCTTAACATTTACAAGGAATTTGGAAAAAAGGCACATGAAATTTTAATTCTGGAAAAATGTACTGAAGAATTAGAACATTAATAACAGCATTAATTAATAATAAGTTCTTTATCATATTTAACTTTAAATACTTCAACAAAAAATTAATTAATTTGACAGGTCTATTTAGATTTATAGAAATTTTTAATTAAGAGAACATTTTTAAATTTCATTTCACAATCGATAATATATTTTCTAACTGAAATAATTATATATAATTAGAGTACTTTATTTAATAGCGTGTTCTTATTATTTAGGTAAATATAAAAGTCATAACACATAATTTTCAATAATAATGGATTTACTAATATTACAAGCTTATATTTTTATGTTTCCTGCTAAATGTTTTAAGTAGAATTAACATTTTATAATTTTGGACCAATAAATATAGCAGAAACAAGTTTAAGTTTTTATTTGCCTCTGACAAAAAGGATGTCTTTTTGGGATCAGACTGATAAATTCATGATAAACATCTGATGCGTCAATATGTTTGATGCAAATTGATCAATTACCAAGCAAAATACACAAGACAAGTATGTAATATTTCCTTGGTTACCAAATGACAATAATTTTCCTTTTGCAGTAAACCTACAGGTAGGAATGTCTCACTTTCTTAATGGTACTAGACAAATGTCATGCTCATGTGTATTATTTCAATTACAATCTATGAGCTGGTATGGCATTAAATGCACCAAACTGTGGTTTACTACACTGAAATGAATTCTTGCGATTTTATAGCAACCAAATTGTTTTCAAGTGCGCAATTTGTTTGAAGTCTTTGTAACCCTTGAAGTTTTGATGAGTTTTAGTTTTCAAACATTTTAATTCAAACTATTTAATTTTAAAGATATGTAAAATATGATTGTTATTTAGTTTTCAAAAGATTTAAGAATTTTAATATCTTAATAATAAATTAAGATTTTACTCATAGTAATGATGGCATAGATGGAAAACTGCAAATTACATATACAGTAAAAATGTTAAGGTATGATATTAAAAAATATCACCTTTAATGGTTTATTTACTTCCAGCTCAGAAAGCGATAATGTATTAGGATTCGATCACACGCTTTTTTGAAGTCTGAAGCCTTAAGTCAGCGACTTAGATTCTTTGTCATGCTAGCGTTGATATGATTTTTGAGAAATTATGTAACAGAATAAAAGTTTTTTTTTTATAGATGGAGGAATCTTACAAAATCTAAGTTATTTTATTGGGAATGAATATCAATTCAAGCATTACTTGAAAAAGTACTTTTATTTGCTACAACTGTAAAAGACCAATTTAATTAGAATTTATTCATAAAATTAATGAAGCAAACACAAAAAGAATTATTATTAATAAATTGTTCATTATTATGATAATTTCTTCTTTTTCTTCTTAATGGCTAACGGTACTGGGCACCTCTGCTCGATAGCATTTTGTGCCATAGTATCACACAACACAAGCCCATGAACTCTTAGTGCCATTAAATTGGGTCACCCACTTTGTTTATAAAGTCAGACAAACCCTTTATGGAGCTAAGATGTAATTCTTTAGTATTGATGATTCCTAAAGTATTAAAACGAAAGGAGGCATCACACTCAAAAATGATGCGATGCGCCGAATCATCATCCTTAAGACAGTTCCTACAATTAGGGTCTTGAACGATAGTGTGGAGATGTTTCCTTAAATAATAGTGTCCAGTGATGAAGCTTACGATGGTACGTATCTTCCTTCGCCTTAGAAAATCTAAGAATTTCAGAGGCAACATTCGTCGATGATCTAGCGATCATACTTATTACGATAGTTTAAACACATTGAAGTTTACCTTTTCTTCTGTTACGTAAAATTTTTATATTCCGACAGCAGGGGTGGAATTCGAACCTTGTAATTATACATTAACACTTATATTATAGGACCTATTGGTTAAATATTAATTATAAATTTTTTATTCGTAATTGAATATTATAACAAGGCTTATTTTTCCGTATCTAAAACATAGAAACATGAATATTTTTTTTTTAAAATTATTTGTAAAATTCTGGAACATATCACTCTATTTTTGAAGAATTTTGAAAGAAATATGTGTACAATCTCATTAAAGGATACAATTGTAGGTAATCATAAGAATCGATACAAAATGGGAATGGAAAATATTATTATTTCCTTAAATAAATTTGTGTCCTCTTCTAAAATTCACGCTAAAAGAGAAATTGAGATAAAAAAAATTATTGATAAATGTGTAATAACTAAGACATTTTTTGTATAATTTTTTCCAAAGTTAAGTGCATTTTTTGTACATGTTGTGACGTTAATAATTTCTAAGAATTTGATATTTTTTCTTTTGAGTCTAGTCATTTTAAAATAAGAGAAATGTGTAATTAAAATTAAAAAAATATTTATTACGTTATTAAATTTTTTAGTTTTATCGAAAATATTCGGAATAGTTTCGAGCGGAAATTTCTCTTTCAATTCAGAAATTTAAAAAAAATCTTAGTATTTTATAGAATTTCTTCCAGAATCTGATAATTATCAAAAGTTGAGACTGTAAAATATTTTTATATATTGACTCGACATTTATAACAAATTTTTTCAGATTCAAAAACATAATAAAGCAAATTTGTTGGAAATAAATATACTCAAATAAAGTATCTTTCACCGAATCTAGGCAATATTTCCCAATTTCTCTTTTATTTATTTACTCTTATTACAAATAATGAAAAGAAAAGAATTCTATCAAAAAATGAAATTAAAAAAACATTTATTAAACAAGATAGAAAAAATATGAAAAATATTTAGCAGTCTTGATAAATACGTTTTAAATAATAATTTATTTTCAAACTTTGATCTTAAAATATATATACTAGACTACTCTTATAGTTTAAAAATGAATATTTCTATCTATTTTATGAAGTTACTTTGATTGTTTGATGAATTTTTTTGTTCATTAATATTTTTTGTTAACCCAATAAATAAAATTTTTTTTACATTTATTGTTACTTTTTAACAAAATTTATTTCATGAAAATAATAAATATAAAAATATTGTATTTTTTATTTTAATATTTTTAAATAAATTTATCTGTGTTTCATTCATATATTAAAAATTTTCTTGCCCTTCTATTCAAATTTATGTTATAAAGAATTAAATACATTATTTTAAAATTTACTTTATACAATTGACTTCATTTAAAATTTACTTTATACAAATTAAAACTTATGTAGATTTTGCTTGATTAACTATTCAGTTATCTACTTTACGTAAAACATAAAACAGAAAGTTGGATTTAATATGGAAATATTCCTACGTATTCTTATAATTATCTTTTTATTTTAAGAGATTGAACAAATGTTTTATTATAAATTGATTGAATTCATATTTGGTATAACCTTATAAATAATATTTAATTTGTTTATTAACACATGTTAAAAAATTGTTTCAAGTAGACCCAATTATAGATGAAATTTTATTTTCCTCATGGACGCATTTTCTTACTGGTTGTAAAAAAATACAAACACAAACTTATTCTGGAATTTTTTTGTTTTTCATAATTTAACCTATTGTACATTAGTCTCAGTTTATCTTTTTAAAAAAAATCTTTCTTCACATAATGCATTCTAATTGAATTACGTACAACATCATGCTACAATTTAACGAATTTTTGTCTTCTCATAATAAAGGTCAAACTTTTATTTCCAATATTCTTTCGAGAATAAACTTAACAATAATCATTATTTGTCCCAAATTTTCCTTGGTAAGTAAGTAAACATCATATTACAATCGTATGATACAAAATATTACAATGTAGATACAAGAGTTAGATGTAAGATTTACGCAAAAATGTATTAATTTAAAAAAATTATTTTTTTCGGAAATAATAAATACATAGTGATTTATAAAACAAATCTTTATTCCAAAACATGAAAAACTCATGACAATGAATTAATATTCAGTACGTAAAACATTTTATATTCTATAATTATCAACAAAATTATAAAATATTTATTTATTTTATCACACTTTTATCACATGATTATGAATGAGTAACTATTATGAGTAACTTTTATCACATGATTATGAATGAGTAACTATTATGAGTAACATTTATCACAGATATTTATATCACAGTTAAGAATGAAAATATTTCACAAACACAGAACAATATTTCGTTAAAAAAATGTTTTGCCTTATTTTTACACAGTAAATTATTCTTACATTAGTACAAATCAGAAAAGTTATTAGCAATATAGTTTGAGTTTCAAGTTAATGTGCTAGAAATGAAAGAGTCAAAATTGAACAATAAATATATATGAAAAATGCTTAAGTTGAAATTAACTATTGAAAAACAAAGGGCACAAAATAAGAGGGACAATAGGTAATTTAAAAGGTTCAGCTAATTAACAATTCAATTAAAAAATTTTCAATTATCGTTTTTAAAAAATATTAAAAATGTTTAAGAGACTCGAGTACAATCTAATTACTTCATTTTCGATTTTTCACAGAATAAGCATTCAGCATTTTCTTGTGCGAGTCATTAAAAACATTTATATATTTATATTGTTAACAATAGTTACATAAAAATATTGGTATGCCTTTTCCTAAAATTAAATAAAAATTTTCAAGTTCAATATAAACTTGGGAAAAAAAGTTATAGCGAAAATTAATTACATGTCACAAATTTTCAATCAGGATATGGAAAAAGATTTTTTAATTATTGATTTCCAATTACACTTTAGTAGCAATAAAGTTGACATAATTTCTTGGATATTCTTTTTTCAGTTAAGATTTTTATATATTTTTTTCTTTCAAGTATTCTCTAGATCGTTTTATACAATTTTCTGAAATCGTTTCATTTTTTGTGGAGATATTGAAATACTACATTTTACAAATTTTCTCGCATCTGATAGAGCTTACGATAGAGCTTGTTCATGGCAACAGGTGTTATTATCATAAACTCTCATATAAAACTTCCTTTTGTTGATGACTAGTGAGATATCTCCAAATCAAAAGATTACAAGCGAGAGCTAGTTTATGGCATATCATCACTGTTTGAAAAAAATGCTACTAATAGTTATCAGAGGAATTTCTCTTCCGCTTCCGACACTGAGAAGTGAAAGCAGTAGACGAATCTTGCAAACAAATATCTTGCGCTGTTGCCTCTCGAGTAGAGGTTTCAAATTCCATGGCACTTTCCTCAGTTGTTGCAGAAACTGAATTTGATGCATCTGAGGTCATTTGGAGATTATTTGCCTCCAGATCTTCCCAAGACGCTCTTATCCAATCTTTAGCACATAGTTCTTTCATTGTTAGTCGCCTTTCAGGGTCAACTGTCAACAATCCTTGAATGATCTCTTTGGCTTCTTCAGAAACATCATCCAACAGCTGATCGGTGAGGAAGAACGCTCCTTCTTGAATGCACTGAATCGCTGCTTCGGCGGTTATAGCCGTACCATTTGTTGAGAATGGAGTACTTCCCGACAGCATAACATACTGCAAAAGAAAATGAGAGATTAAACTTCCAATTTTACTATAAATAATACAGGATTATTAATAGCATCGTTTTTAGTATTTTTAATTGTAAAATACAGATAAAAAAATTAAGGCACTTTCATTCCAGTAATCATATTTTTAGTCATTTATGTAATTGTTTAAGCGTCATTACTGTTTAAGCAATTTCACTCCCAAATACTAAATTGATACCAAAAACTTGTAGTTTTATCTAATTACATTATTCATAAAATAATACAAATACTGTTATAAGTGGCGCAAGGAAATAAGAAATGCTTGGTGTATACTTATTGTTTAATTATCTTTACGTGAAATGTATATTTATAAGGAAAAAATGAATAAGTAGAAAATTCATTCAAAAATACAGACATTAATGGATAAACTCAGTATAAAATGTGCAATTTTCTTAAGTCGCTAACACGTTACATATTATTTTTATTTAATGACATTTTAAAATCCTATTCGAATGAAAATATATACATATATAGATAACAAGTTTATGTAATTTTTATAGAATTTTTATATTAATCAAAATGTAATATATTTTATACTATGCAAAATATTAATACTGAATATACTATGCGTAATCAGACACTAAAGAATATAAAAATAAGTTGCAATTTCCTAGATTATATTCAAAAAATATAATTTTACTGTTCTTAAAAAAGTAAATACAGATAGCTAAATTATTAAGCTGATTAGAAAAATGAGTGAATTTATTTAGTCTGTATTAGATTCTTTCAATTCTTGACAACTTAGAATTTTTTTTAATTTACAAATATTTTTATACAACATGTGTACATGCAGGATGAAAAAGCTTCATTGAACTCAAAAATATATTCGGATATTATTAAATAAAATTTCATATTTTTTTATACGCTGTAATATAATCATTGACATAAAATATTGATTCTCATTTTCTACCCTCAAATAGCAAATATATAAAAGAGTTATTGAAAGGAAGCAAAACATTTTTGTAATAACTGTATAATAAACCCATTAGTAATCAGAATTAAGACTAAAAAATCTTTATGTACACAATTTAATTCATAATTGATTATATTTAAGGAAAATTTTAAACTTTTTTTAATTCCTTTTAAAAATGTGAGTAAACTTAAATCTGAGTTTTTCTGTTAACTTCTCGAAATATTTATCTTTTAAATAATACAGAATTGCCTTTCTAATTTGTTTACTTCTATTTTCCATTTATTTCATTATGAGAAGTTCATATATATTCCAAGAAATTTCTTTATATACATATTTGTATATATATATCCCTTCATAGACCATTTGTATTAAAAATAATAAAATGGATTACAGATTCCTTTGTCTATTACATGGA
Organism: Latrodectus hesperus; assembly: GCA_037975125.1. Classification (NCBI taxonomy): domain Eukaryota; kingdom Metazoa; phylum Arthropoda; class Arachnida; order Araneae; family Theridiidae; genus Latrodectus; species Latrodectus hesperus. Next base: position 65,913,355 of record CM075857.1, read on the forward strand.
ATTAGAATAGTATTAAATCAAAATTTAGTTTTGCTTATTATATACGGTTTTCAAAGTTTAGTGTAAGTTAAGCATTACCACGGCTTATGTCTAACATACCTTAAACTATGAAAAAATTAAACACTCGATTACTAAGAATACACATCAAAATGGACATATTTTCATTCTTTTTTAAGTCTTAAATGATGTTTTTGATGTTGAAATACTATAAGTTAAGGTGAGAGAGAATAGAAAGATTTGTTTTAAGCTATTTTTTTAATAGAGATATATGAGACTAGGAGTTAAAATGAAATTTAATAATGTTGAACTCATAAGTAACAGGAAAACTGCAATCCTAATTTATACAAGAATGAATTGCTATGTTCTATGACAGCAAGATTGATGTTGATTATAACCAGTTTTTTTCATTTACCCGCAGTTTATATCCCCGTTTCCGGTCAATATGGATGAATTCCATTTCTTATCGAAGACTCCTCTTAAACCTTTCCCAACGATAAAGTAAACAGTTATTGTGCTCCCTACATTTGGATTTCGATTCTCTACGGTGAAGACGTGTCTAAAAGGTGTGGAATTTTTACCTGGATGTTTTTCCGTTCAGCTTCGTACGGCTAAATTCGTCCCGTGGATTAAAATTGAAACAAATTGCATTCATCGGAAAATAAGACATGTTTCTATTGATTCGCAATCCAGGTTTTTACAATATTTACACCAATATAATCACATCTTCTGATTTCTCCTATCATAGTTGTATTATAAATGTAGCTGTCTAAAATATTTTGCTCATGCAATTCTCTGTCGATACTGGGTTTTGTAAATGTTCCTACACTTTTGTCATCGAGGTTTTCTATCTGGTCCACACTACGTTCCCTAATGTGTGCTTCCCTCTCGAAAGTGAATTTTTTATTTCTTCTACAGTTCTGTCTCGCATATGTTGTTTGAAATGATCGTGGCATGCTATTAAGACCTTCAATACGATGTTTATAGACACTCCTTGCAATTATGTAGTATTATTGAACCCAATACACCAACAAGACGGGTTACTAATATCTTGCCTCTTTGGAAAGTTGGCTGATCTTTCGTTTCAACTCTCTCCGAAACAAAGCTAAGCAAACAATGATGGACAATACATTCACACACAATCTTGAATCTAAAAACAACAATTTAGAATAAAAAGCTGTTAGTTTCATATGTAATTTACTCCTTCACAGCCTCATATGTAAGTGCTGTTTTCAAAGATCCATTTCTATTATTCTAAATAACCCCTGCATTTGTTTCTCCTTAGTAACTTTGAATGATTTTTTTCCAACTTCTGAAAATAACTTTCTCCAACATAATATGCTGTTATTGTACTTGAAGTTTCAAGAGTCCTTGTTTCTAAATGTAAAATCTTGCATAGAAATGTGCCATAAAATTTTGGATGAAACAATATTAAGAAATCAAATGTCTCATTTTTACTACGAAATAATATTCTTCTGAGTTGGCTGAATTCTTCATGTAAATTAAATGGGTTTACTTGATTGTGCTTCAGCCATTATTTTCCTTTTAATTTTAACTTCCCGAAAAACTATTTCCGAAGGATGATTACAATTTAAAATAATTTCTACATCAAACCAAGACTTTCAGAAAATACATACAATCACACGGCAGTTTTAACATAAATTTATAGTTAAATAAATTAAAATTTATTTATTTTATCATCATCATATAGATCAGCAAATATCTTTACTTAGTTGAAACACAAGTTTGACGTTTTTCTTATATAAAAAATATTTAAACTTAATAAAATTTTAAACTGGGTATTGTGAACGAAAACTCAGTAATAAAATATTATACTTCAAACATTATTAGTTTTGTTTTAATAAGCTTACCAAAATGACACCTAAACTCCATAAATCACATGCTTCATTATATCCAGGTTTATCTGCAAGCCCTCGCTCATCCGAAGAATTTGATAGAGTCAAATTCAACACCTCTGGAGCAGCATATTTCATAGTAAAGCAAGGAGACGTCATCATTTCGTTTTGAGAAGGCTTTATTGTAGCAAAGCCAAAATCCACAATTTTGATAATCGCTTCATCTGAAGAATCCGCAAATACCAAATTCTAATGGAAAAAGAAGACGACAAATAAATTGAATTAATAAATGTTAATTGATGCAAAGACTAAAATATTATTTGTGAAACTTAAAAATAAAATAGGTATAAATATTTGCAACAATAATTAAATCTGAATATCGCTACATTAATGTTTTACACAATGATAATATTTTTAATATTACTCTAGCAAAAAGTGAAAAATTAAACTCTGAGTAAAAGAAACCGATTGAATCAGAAAAGTAGAAGTTTTATATCGAGACCTGATCAATTATTAATGATATGACTTGTTAAATTGCTCTCTGATTTTATTTTTAAAACCACTTCGTTTCTCAGGAAAACATCATTAAATGTGTATCTTAACACCTCTTTAAAATTCCGAAAATTTGATTTCTATTTTAATTATTAACTATTGTTTAGGTGAGAAATATAATATCAAGTGAACGTATTTCATTGAAATATCAGTATGACATTCTTCTCATTCCCATTTTTGTGAGGTTCCTTCTTTGCTTGATAATTAAGGTACAGACAAAAGTAATTAATTTTTTCATTAAGTGAAAAAGAAATTATTAGAGTTTTAATGTAACACTAATTAATTTTGCTCTTATATATTAAAGATATCCAAAGTTTTGATTCACTTTTATTGACACATGCTAAAGCTCTTTCAGATGTAAATGTATATTTAAGTACCTGTGCCTGTACTTTAATAATTTTTTTCTAGACCTTTATCATAATAGTAGTAATTGCAGATTAATATTTCACTATGAAATTAAATACTTTATACGCATTTTCATTCATTTTAGCCAAATCAAATTCCTATAGAAAAACTAATATCTTGGCTGATGACATTCATTACATTAAAACGTTTTTGCACAAAATTTTATTTTTACTTTGAATTTCTAAATAATATATAATCCCTAGGAATATCCTGATGATGAAATTATCAGCCGAAGTAATAATAACTACATATTATGCTTTTTATGTTGAACAGAAAATATTTATATTTGCTTATTCAATATTATAATTTTTTATAAGCATATAAATTAAATAACCAATAAAAAGATTAAGACTTCTGAAAAACATATTGGATCTTCTACATTCATTACGTTCAATAAGATATATCTCATGAATTTACTTTTCAGGAATCCCCCTAAATTATTGATACATAAATAAAAAAAAATGAAAAACCTCTCAAATACATGAAAATATAACCAATGTATTTTTCAGAAATAAATCAGAAGTAATTCAACTTGTTTTCCTCATTTTCATATATTTATGATTCTCAGCACACTGTAATGATATAGCACTAAAAAGTTTGTACAATTATGAAACTTAAAAAAATAAAACGTAATTGAAATAGTAATTAAAACAGTATAAATATTAAAATCATTAGCTCCATTATTAAAAGGAGCTAAATTAAGTTAAATTTTTATTTTTATGGAAAAATGAAAGTAAGAGGATTTTTTTGCTTAATGCAAACTTCTCCAACTCTTTTTTACTTATGCTTTCCCTTCACTCTTTTTTCATCAAAAAAACCCTTCCTTCTGTCTTCAGGTTTCTTTTTCCGCAGGCTTCGCAATTTATTTCTCAACATGACGTCATAATTTTATTTAAAATATATTACATGGATAAAAGTGATATTTCGCTCAAAATAATTCTAAAAAACTCTGGAAAAATTTTGTCTTTGCGATTATTTGCCTCCCCCGGGTAGCACCACCAAGGGCATAATACAACTTTCTTGCCCTGCTCTTCACTGCCCTTTGCATGTACACCTAATTTACAATAAAACTTTTAAATATTAGAATCTTGTGGTCAGGTGAACATATATAATAGGGGTATTCTTTTAAATCGCAATAATGACTGATATGGTTCCTTTATAAAAAGCTGTTGTGACACGGAAAAGAAATTGTAGTTTTTATATACAAATAATACAAAGAAATCTCGGGAAGATTAGGAAAATCTTAGAAAATTAGGAAATTGTGAAATCTTCATACTTTGATGTAACTTTAAGAAGATGTAAAAAACATTTAATGCAGAGTAAATATCAATACTAAAAAAACAAGTATATAAATTTTAAGATAAATAACATTAATCATATATTAACGTTTAATTTTATAGCGATTAAATCTGAAGGGGACAAATTTTACTGTATATGAATACATCGTTCATGCTATCCAATTTTGTTACTAATAAAAGTAAAGATATTACAATATAAATGGGAATCTAAAGATTTTATTCTTTTGCAATAAAAACTATATTAAAATAGACTTCAGAGAGAGTCAAATAAATATTTAAAAAAATTCAGTTTTTGAAATTATAAATTACAAAGTTCAGATAAATATATGATATTTTTTACACTATTTAATAGAAATACAAGGAATAAGAGAATAATATACAGAGCAAATATTTTAGAGATGTGAAGTATTTTCAAAAATACAAATTTATTTAAAAAATGTATTTAATAATACCTCTGGCTTCAAGTCACGATGCACAATATTTTTCTCGTGCATAAAATTTACTGCAGAAACAATCTGTTGAAAAATGTTTTGAGCCTCTTCTTCAGAGAGCTGAAATTTTTCATCAATTTTCTCAAATAGCTCTCTTCCTCTCAGGTGCTCCAGAATTATGTACGTATAATCCTGTAAATATACATTTGAATCATGAAAATAAATGTTAAATTTAAATTTAAACGCTTTTCTGAATTATTTTGAATATACATTAAAATTAATGATTTGAAGGACTCAGTCAAAAGTTAAAACATTTTTCACAAAATACTGTAAGATTTACTCTTATATGAATATTATTTATAGTTTTACAATTGTCCTTTAAAAATAAAAATAGACCTAAAAATTTTAAAAATTACAGAAGTAAGCAATTTATATATTTCGGTATAAAATACGATTAATGCTGAAACTATCACATTGCTAATTTAAGAATTAATAATGTAAATTCATTTTAAAAATCTTTAATGTTTTTTCATTCACCTAAATTTTTTTTAATATTTTCATTTACAAGTTAAGAAAAATCAATATAAATCTGTAGTCGCGAATTGGTTAATTAGTTGTATATAATGATAGCAAAAATTTCAGAATTTAAATAAAATGATTTATTAAATAGGTATATTTGTTATTGTTAAAAATACAAAGGAATGTAATTGTGAAACTTTTTAGTTGATTTAATTGAGTTATTAAAATTTCGATTTTTAGAGCAATTTTTGTAGCTTTTATGTGAATCCACTTTTCATATCCTAATGAGTTAAGTAACTAACATTAAAGCTAAAAATATTGGAATTAATGTTATGTCATTTACATATTGTAATTGGTATTGATTAAGATTAAATGTTCAGTTTATGAAATAAAAACGCAAATTTTTCTTTTTATTTTATTTGAGCTTTGTCAGAAATATGAGCGAACTTTTAACAATTTTCGACAAGGAATTAAGGATAACATTCCTGGGGCCTGAGCAGCTACCAGGCGCGTCGGTAGGCGGTGGATCACCGAACGTCCTGTAGGAATGACAGGATAGCCTTGAATATAGAATCAGAGGCCGCGAACCAGCTCCCGTAAACCCTGGTGTTATGCGTTCCGTGCCTAGGGCTAATTGGCACCGCGGTATTGGTGTCTTAACGGAGCCTCTAGTTGCCTGGCAAACTTCTAGAGTAATTTGCCTTGCCCAGTATCTCAGGCAATGCTGGGTGGACTTATATTACCTGAGCTTATAAATTGTTATCTTGTGGCTGAAAAGACACAAGAAATAACAATCCTTTCTGCATCTACAGGTGATGCCTCTGAAGTTGACCTTGCTGAAAAAGACAAGTGAACTCAGAGGCTGTCTTGTAAAGGGGCAGTAATGAATCCTTCACTTGAGGTAGAAATGACCTCCAAACCATCTTCTGGTGAAAGTCAGGAAGCTATCCCTAGTATGACTGACTTTCTGACCAGATGGGACTATTTCAGCAAGACCCTATCTGCTGGAAATGTCATACGCAAGAGGAAACGGCAGAGCATATCATTTATGAATGCGAGGCTCTTGCCCTCCCTAGATTAACCTCTTTAGGCATCATCCATACTAGAGAGTTACACCTTGACTCCATTAAAGGGTTATCGGACTTTATTAATAAAGTGGATGACCCGAGCAACTGGAACTAGGAAACATTGGGTTTGGAGTTAATGGTACAAAATGCTGATAAAAGCAGAGGTGCCCAATGACATACAAACCCAATTCTAAGAAGAAGAAGAAGAAGAAGAAGGATAACATTTCTCATTTTTACCACATCTATACGGAAAATCGGATGAATTATAAATCGGATATATATATATATATATATATATATATATATATATATATATATATATATATATATATATATATATATATATATATATATATATATATATATATATATATATATATATATATATATATAGTGAATGGTTAAAAATAAAACTGAACTTAAATTCTGAAAATTCTCAAAAGTTTAGAATTGTAATTATTGAATTTGATCGTATAATTTGGGTGAAGAAAAGGAATTTAAATATAAAATATAAATACTATAATTTTGACTAACAATCATACTATATGAAAATTTATCTATTATTATAAATTAAAAATACCTGCTAATTTCTTATTAGCTGACTTTACAGAATAAGAATAAGAAACTATGAAGTGAAGTTTTCCAACTCTCTCTATAATTAAGATAGCTGTAAGTCATGCATTTTTGACAGTTGTTGGAGAATAAAACAAAAATTAAAACTGTCAGAAAGCAATGTGAAAACTTAATCTTTAAATCTATCAACTCACATGTCAATGCAAGAGTTTCCACAAAAAACAACCTTGCTACTAACTACCAAAAGTTATTTTCTAAAAATGAGCAGTTTTGCTAAAAAAAAAAGACTAAAATAACTTCCTGTGTCTATAAAATGTGTTATTTACTTATTCTTAAGTCTTATACTAAAATATAAATACATACTTTTGATTGAAAATTAGTTTCGTGGCATTGGCTCCATAATTTTTATTCCTTATAATTAATTTCCTCCAATACGGAAGAAAGTAAGTTTTGAACGATGGAAAGAAATTGTATCGTTATTGGATTTGAAATAAGAATAAAAATGAAACTATATCATATTTTGAAATATCATATTTATCGTATATGAAAATGTGCTCATATTAAGTCCGTAAAAATGGGAAGAAAACAGTTAAAAATTATTCTTATGGCATATGGAATTTGAGCTTTACAATGCACTGAAATGACCATTAATCTATATTATATGCATCACTGTCAAATCATGTGACTAAAGAATATAGATTATATACTAGAGTATTTAAAATATTTTTAAACAATTCTAAAGTGAAAACAAATATATAAATTTAAACATATTTCGAATAAATATTCACCTTATCATAAAGGACCTCCTGTAGCTTCACAATGTTAGGATGACCTTGACATGCTTGAAGAAGTTGTGTTTCCTTGGAGCAGTCGAATTTTTTATCAACAATTTTCACTGCATACTCGATTTTGGTTCTTCGGTCAATACAGGCTCTAAACAAAATTAAAATAATTAGCTGGAATCTGATGCTTTTTGACTAGGAATATCAGTTTTTCTTAGATAAAAAACGTTTTTTATCACATAAAGGAATATATAATATTGACTATCATTTATATTTAAAATAATTGTTTTTGTAAACGTGATGAATTTAGCTCAGATTTTTAATTTTTTTCGTGCACAATCCCAGGTATTTTGTTTTTCCAGTTTTTAATTGAATTACAAGTTTTTAAATCGTGGAATCCATTTTGTGTATATTTGCATTTTTTACAAATCAAATATTAGAATTTCTTATATTATTTCTGGTTAATTTTATAAATATTTGGAGCGTCATGGGCATATTGTTCCCGCAGTTTCCTTGAAACTATTTATCGCGATTGATATCCATTTTCTTACTATCTTTATATTTATTTATTTTCAAAATTCATAAGAGGCTGCCTAACGGCAATATGACTTCGTAAGGAGTGTGAAATGTGTTTGAAGGAAACCATTTTGATTAAAATAAATGTATACCTTTATTGTTTTTATAAAGGGTTACAAATAAAGTTTCAGTTGCTTCTGAATTTCCCTTCAGATGAAGGTAGAAAAAATTTCACCAAAAGTCAAGTACTTAAACGTTAATCTCAGATGGAATGTTAGTTACCTTACCAATTTATCAAAAAATATTAAATATTAAACTAAAATATTTTAATGCATAGCATAAAATAACCAATCATTTAAAACTATGCAGTATTCATAACTAATAGAAAAACTCAAAATTTAAATTGGAAGTATAAAAATGATTTTGAAAAATTTAATTGTCCTGTAAAAAAGCAAGTTTGTGTTTGCGAGAAACATTCAAGCTTCCCACCGATAAACTAGATTGGTGTTTGTGATATTTATATAGTGTTTGATTTATGTACCTCATAATTAAAAGTAAGCAATTTTAAGTTATTTCCTTATGTTTTTTAAAGTATTATTTTAAATTTAAAAATTATTAAAATGAAAAGAGTTTCACAGCACCGAAAAGAATTATTTCAATTATTTTCGGTGCTGTAAAGCTAATTTCTCTGGTAATTTTCAACATTTTTCAAAAATAAATAAATTTAAAAGTTATTCTAAAAGATCATAAAAGAATTTAAACTGAAAATAATTCATTAAAACTAAAAGAACTGAAGGATTTGATAGCATGTGAGGGGGAAAAATGGATGAACAGAAAAATTCACAAGTAAATTTCTAGTTTATTAATATTTTCGAACAAGATTCAAATAATATAGAGCAAAGATAATCGAGATCCATTCCCACATGAAGGAGTGTATTTTCAATACATTTTAACATCAGTAGAAATTACAAATATTTTATATAAATTTATAATTTGCAGTATTTTATTTACAGAAGCTTTTGTATCCTGAGAAAAGAATTGTGGATTTTCCAAAATAGAGCTTCGAGGATTTCAACTTTTAATTAATACTTGGCATTATTTCAAAACACCAATCAGCTTTAGACAGGCATTTTATATAAGCGTATATACAAACACACAGGATTTTTTCTTTTCTTTTAATAGCTCTATCAAGATTTTTGGTGAATAATTAACTGCGTCATATGAAAAATTATTCATATAAAAATTTTCTCTTATTTAATTCAGTCTTATATTCATCGCCAAAAGAGCTCTTCATTTCTTGTAAAAAAGGAATAATGAATGAGAGAAACGTTTACTTTATAAATATTGCATTAATAATTTTAAAAAATAAATTTATCAAAAACAGTAGAATTTCTAATTTGCAATGGGGAGAAATATTCATATCAAGGAAGCCGAAAGCATGCAATAATTACAAGAGATAGATCAAATATTTTATATAAATTGCTTGTAATTTTTTCACTTGATAATTATAATTTTATTTTGTTATTTTAAATTCTTTATGTGTAAAATTTCATCACCATCTACACGACTGGCCACCGTAATGCAACACCCTATAGGAAACATTTAAATAACATGAAATTTACAGCATGAATCAGCGAAAGTTAGATATGCAAATCATTAGAATTTCAACGCAGACGTACATCACACCCACCTATGACACCACTTCAAAGCGATATTTAAGGCTTGAAGATTTCAACGATTTCAAGTACGGAAATTGTATTTTTTTTAAAGCAATCAATCATACCTCGTAGAAAACAGGGAACATTTTTTCATCAAGTATCCGAGTTCGACAGAGGAAGGATAGTGGGCTACGGAAATTGTAGATTATTTTTCAGGGAATTTGGTAGTCGTGTTGGACGAAACCACACAATTGTGATGTGGATATGTGATCAATGGATACAGGAGGGTACGGTGAACCGGCGTGTTCGACCACATCCACCTCAGTTCCTCACTTCACGTGATGACAGGCTTTATGCGAGTCAGTGACGGATCGCTCAGCCACATTACGACCGGTACCACAGCACATTCAGTTTGTAACGCATCATCCAGTGTCTGCGCGTACCATTCGAT
>CM075857.1:66643898-66851398 GCA_037975125.1 Latrodectus hesperus
TGGTTAACAAACAAAACACAGTTTTAAAAAAAATGGACACACTTTAATTCTACAAATATTGGACAAACAATAACATTTAAAAAGGAGAAAGCTATTTTACTATAGTGCCTACTCGCACTAGTAACAATATCTTATCAAATAATATTCGAAAGAATTATTGGCGGAGCACCTACTCGCGCGGCCGCAGTACATCAGTAAGTCCCTCTTTCTACCTAAAAACACTTACTCTCTATTGTCTGGAACTATACGCGATGCTCGCTGTCAACTAGCGACATCTATTAACAGTTCTAAATCCTACAGCTCGGCATCCTGACCCATGTTTTCGACATCAGAAACATAGATCAGATTTAATTGCCATCCTCTGAAAGTAAAACAAAACAACAAAATAAAAAAATAAAAAGAAATGATGCGTTGGCCTGTTTAGGACTGGAAGAACACAGTCCTAAACAGGAACAGTCCAGGCCTTCATATGGTCAGGCAGCTGTAGAGGTGTAACCCGGACCTTCATGATATCCAACTTTCTCCACCTGATAACGATCTTTACCCTTTTTCCAGTTATTCGATATGGTCCGAAGAACTTGGGTTTTAACTTTAAACCACTTCCATACTACATGTGTTGTATAGCCACTAAATCATTGATGTTGTACACATGAGCTTTTTTTCTCTTCTTGTTATAAGTTCTTTTATTTTCTTCTTGAGTTTTTAGAATTTCTTTCCTCACCTCTTCTCGCCAATCTTCTCTGTTCTTCATAGAAAAGTTTAGGAATATAAAAATCTTGCTTGAGAAGATCTTCCTTCTTAGATACAACAAAATGTCTTCTGTTATGAGCTTTTCAAATAATATCATGTTTTAATGTTTCTGGTACCACAAGTAATTCTCGACCACTATCATACTTGTATAATATTCCATTTTTCTCTACGTCATCTTCCTTCAGCCCTATCTCGACTAAGGATATCAGCAACTGGAGATGTTCATCACTGTTTTCTGCAGCTGCAATTCTGGCAGTCAGTTCACCATGAGAACAAGTAACCATCAAAACGTCATTTCTACTTAAGGCATCAACATGTCTCATTTGTTTCTCAGATCTATGAACGATTTCATATTCAAACTCTTCCAAAAGTAATGCCCACCGAGCTATTTTGGGAGAGATGTCTTTTTTAAACATGGTCTTTTTGAAAGCATCACAGTCTGTTACAATTTTGATTTTAGATTACAATAAATAATTTCTGAATTTTTTAAGAGCTTCCACTATAGCTAAAATTTTATGTTCGTAACTAATTAGCTTTTCTTGCTGCGGCGTGGTTTTTCTACTCATGTAATGAATAGGATGAAGATGTTTATCGTCAGATTTTTGTGGCAAAACAGCACCAAATCCTAAGCTACTTGCATCCGTATGCAATTCCAGTGGGGCTCCTTGTCTGAAAATATGCAGAACAGGACTTGTTGTCAAAAGTTATTTTTAATCTATTGAAAGATTCTTCTTGAGCTACTCCAAACTTAAATTCTACTCCATTTCGAAGAAGATCACTTAATGGTTCGGCAATTTTAGTATAGTTAGAAATACATTTTCTAAAATATCCAATAAGACCTAAGAAGCTCTGAATCTACTTAAGATTTTTGGGCTCTGGAAAATTTTGAACTGCAATTGTCTTTTCAGGTGAAGGGCGAATTGTACCATCCTCAATAATATATGCTAGAAATTCTATATTTCTTTACAGAAATCGACATTTTTTTAATCTTTTTAATCGACGAAATTAATCCTTAATTCTTATTCTCTAGCTACTGCCAAACCACGTTTTAATAATTCTAAGCCTTCCTCCTCATCACGTGACGATATAATAAAATCATCCATATAAACTACAACAGTATTATCCCTCATTAAGTTTCCAAACACATTGTAAATAAGACTTTGAAATACACTAGGCGATGTACACAAACCGAATGGAGCTTTCAAAAATTCATATAGACCTGCATGACTGATAAATGCCCAGTATTCAGTACAATTTCCTCTACAGGAACATGAAAAAAATTCATTCATTAAATCTAACTTTGAGAAAACCTTTGCATCATTAAGGGGAACCTAAATGATCTAAAACTTCCTCTATTTGAGCCATCGGAAACGAGTCTTTAATCGTCTTCTTATTTAATTCCCTAAAATCTACAAATAAGCAGGAAGTTCCATCCCGTTTCTTACACAAAACAATCGGAGAAGCATATTCTGAACAAGAGGGTTTTATTATTCCATCCCGTAACCATTCGTCATTTTGTTTATCGACTACTTTTTGTTCCGAAAAAGGAATTGTTCTACAGCGCTGTGAAACCGGCAAATCATTTTTTAATATTATATTCATTTTTAAATCAAATTCACAAGGCTCTTTAAGTGGTTTTTAATTTTTAATTAAAATCGAAACACTAACGCGTAATTTGTTAAAAATATGAGCTAAATTTATATCCTCTCCCTCACTAATCGCCGCAGAAATTAAAGACAAGAAATTATTCTCAACAAAACAAGAATCCTTCTTATTCAGTGAACTGAGCGAGTTGACGTCACTTGACCTTGACATTTTTCATAAATCCCTACTTTCTAGCACTTTCAAGTACAGAGGGGGAAGATACAGTCAACAATCAGCGAGTCACACATTGCCGCTTCTATATATTTTGGGACAGATGTCTACTTTGGGATTTTCGCCAATAGAAAAACAAAACACAGACACTTCGGCGAGAACTTTGTGGCCGAAAAGTGTTTTTCTGACTATCTTTTAAATTTTCATTTTTATTCTTGCGCTTAGGACAATCACGGGAATAATGAAAATATCCCCCTTTTCCCCGCAAACATAACAACATCGTTCGGATTTAATGTTCTGATACGCGGAGTTACGTATTTGTTCTCTTTTGATATTTTTATTGAAACTAGACCTTTTATTCTCGTAGCTTTAGGTTCGCGAAGTATTCCGGTTTTGTCCTTGAAAAAAATAAATCGCATTCCCTTCCCAATTCATTTGGAGTGAACCAATTTTGATTTTCACGAATGCTAATATGTTTTCTTGTTTTAAAATCAAGAGTTTCATATAATTTATCGGACACCATAAGATCACACAATTTTTTAAAATCATTAACCTTCCTTAGTCCACAATAATAATGAAAAGTTGCTCTAAGCCGTGAAGCGAACTGGTATTCTGTAGAAAATTTTTGCGCATTTTTAAAATTACGTAGGCACTCACGCGGTGTAGGCTGAAATTGTTTTAAAATTAATTCGTTTAATTCATCATAATTAGAAATTTCCGCTTCGGTAGCATAAGCCAAAATATTGTTACATTAATCACCTAATAAATTAATCAATATTTCCGATTTGAATTTAGAAGGAACATTTTTCGTTCTATAAGCTTTTTCAAGGGACTGAAAAAACAAATGTAGAGCTTCTGGCATTTCGGGCACAGATATGGTGAGAGTTTTAACACTTTTTATAAAATTTTCTAGACTTGCTGAAGCTGATTCAAAATTGTTCTCTGAATGATTTACATTTTCATTAACTGATCGCAGCTTTAAGTTTTGTATCTTAATTTCTCTTTCGATTTGAGCTAATTTAGTCCTTGCTAACTCGATTTGAGATTGTTCATCTGATATTTTATTCTTTTGATCTTCTGTGATCAACTTAACTATACCTTTTACAAATTCGGGATCAGTTTTCAATGTTTTGGAATTTACAATTATAGTTTTAATCTCTATAACTTAAGCTTCTGCTGGAACATTCAAACCTAATTCTTCTGCAATAATTCTTAGCTCTTGTTTCCTTATATCATTAAGTAAATTACTCATTTCTCCAGAAAAGAACAACGGATCACAATAAAAACAGAAAAAGTACTTCACCTCAGTTATTGCTGGTAAACTGAGGTTGTACACTTCGTATTCGGATTTTAATTCAATAAGTATGATCTTCACAGCTTAATTTTATCCACAGTTCCGTTAATTCAATCACAACTCATCTCAATCATCAATCAATTCAATCGCAACTATAATTTCAATCATCAGTCAATTCAATCACAACTTATTTCATATCCCGACTGTGCCCCCAGAAAATTGTAGTGTGTGTCAATGGTTAGCAAACAAAACACAGTTTTAAAAAAAACGGACACACTTTAATTCTACAAATATTAGACAAACAATAATATTTAAAAAGAACAAAGCTATTTTATTGTAGTGCCTACTCGCACTAGTAACAATATCATATCAAATAATATTCGAAACAATTATTGGCGGAGCACCTACTCGCGCGGCCGCAGTACATCAGTAAGTCCCTCTTTCTACCTAAAAACACTTACTCTCTATTGTCTGGAACCATACGCGATGCTCGCTGTCAACTAGCGACATCTATTAACAGTTCTGGATCCTACATATATATACATATATATATATTATTTTTTATTATTTGTTTATATGTATATGCTATTATAATTGCTTGATTATTTTTTGCTTAATATATGATTTAAATATAGTGTTTTTTTTTTAGTTAAATCAATGAATCAATGAAACAATGTTTAGGTTTCATATTTTTAAAAAAAATACAGAACTCTTTGCCAGATTACACTTCAGTTTGCCTGAAGTGTGACTCAGGCAGCTGTTTTTTTATCACAAGTAGATTGTTAAGCGTGAATATTTTTATAATAACTGGATAAATTTATAGGCATGAAACTTTCATCAAGAGACATATCATTTACACACTATTAATTTTCTTTTTAATGTAGATATGTAGTTTAACAAATTCATTAATTACATTGTTGCTTTAAAATTTCAAGAATTAGAATCAGAAATTATTAAACTTACCGTGTCAAAAAGTTCCACTAACTTGGTGAGAAAAACCAACCAAGTTATTTGAAGTATTTTCTGCAAAGATAAAAGACAAAAAATAAATAATTAAATAAAATTTAATTTACATAATTATATAAATATAGATAATGTATATAAATTATTATTTAATACTGAATGTAACTCGTAGATTGTAATTTATCTTAAATTTTTATAACGATCAAAAATGTATGGTTACGAAAAATGTAAATAGGACATATATGTATGAATACTTTATATTATCCTACTACTTTCGTATTAGCGCATTCATAGCCATTTTCGCATCATAGTTTAAGTAGAATTAGTGCTTAAACTCATAATTAGAAAAATTCTTTTTAATTATGAAAAATGTAAAGATAATTAAAAAAAGAAAATTATAATCGTAAGAGAATTTTTTCGAAATTTGTTTTAGCTAAAGAGCTTCTGTAAAGCTAATCTACAAATCTACAACAACAAATACTATTTGCCTTTTGCTTAACTATTTGTTGCAGGATTATTTACGCTTAATTTATGAAAATAATGCCTGAACAAAGCTTATTCTGTGAAAAGAATGGTTTTCATAGTTGTAAAGTAATTCTGTAAACTTTAAAACAATTTGAGTCAGTTGTAAATATTTTTGTTGACTTGGTCGCAATTTTGGCTTTAAAACGTAAGTTGATGTTTTGGAATCGTTTGGATCAATTAAAGCTGAGTTACAATATGCTAATTATAGGAAATGTTCTTGAAACCCTCAGTAAGGAATCTTCAAGTAAGGAAACTTCCAAACAGAAAGATCTAAGCCTCAATCATGAGATAAGTCAGACGAAAGATAGTTGAAAGGAAGAAATCTGATGCCTAAGTTTCCTGCTCTGAGAGTTGCTTATATGCTTCCGTTCGTGTTGTCAGTTTGGGACTGAAAGAGTTGCAAAAAAATTGCTTGCTTATATTTTTTCTGTATTATCCCTCGCCACGAAGAAACTCTTAACAACTAGCAACAGAAGTGGAGTTTAAGTTAAATAGCTTTTGCGATAAATATATTATCAGAAATGAAGATAATTCATCTGTTGATGGATAAATAGAAAAGGATGAAGAAGAAATGAAAGTGGAAAAATTAGCGAATTGAGAACAAATGAAAGCAGGTAAAGTACAAATGAAAGTATGTCAAGATGAGTGAAAGCTGGCCAAGAGCATTTGAAAGCTGAAGTTTCCACTGCAATTGCTGTCAGTCAATAGTATAGTATAGAAGTTATCGGAAAATTAAGCTAATTATAAATGGTAGACAGCAGTTATTAAAGAGGAACTTAAGAATGAGAAAGAACCAAAGCATGAAAATTTAAAGCAAAAAACGTATTCGAAAGAAAATCTCAATGATGCAAAAGATCAGCTCAAGAATGTGAAAGAAGTGCTTGGGAAGATGCAGCATCTCTTGAAGAAAGAATACAAGCCCTTGAGATGGAACATAAAATTATGCATGATTTTATAGTGATACGGAAAAACTTAGGTGTTTCAAATATGACGGATAATATTGCTTCAATTTGTGTTAAATATTGGATTTTGCAACCACCTGTTTAATACCACCTGGTAAATCATCATGTAGAACTTTTCAGTGATAATTTTATATGGTTCTATATGTAGTAGAGAACGTTTATGATGACATTTCAAGATCATATTACTTTGTTGAAACTTTACAAGGAAACTCTGCGGATGTACTCTTTAAAGCAGATATGACTATATTGAGTTTTTGACGTTTGATTTCATATGCATTTAATTTAGGGTATGCTGATCTTTTTAAAAGACTTCAATCGTCTGCAGTTGAAAATTAGGCAACAAAAGAATGAGCTGACGCAGCAAAATTTGGCTTTGGGCATTGAAAAGATGACCCAATTAGCTTTCCCAGTATGCACTACCAAAGTTCGTGATAGCTTAGCATGACAATATTTTAAGAATACCTGAAGATCAGCATAATCTATGCTATGAAATTTTACTCTGTTCATCAGATTTCCAGAAAAGACGCCATAGAGTCTTTCAGGAAAAAATTTCTCAATAAATAATCTGGAGGGAGAATTTGTTCAGTTGGAATAACTGCTGAATAGACTTTCTCGAACAATGAATAAAAAAATTTTGAAAACTAAAACAAAGTACTGACTGAGCAAAAAGAAGGCCATTACGGGAAAACTGCCCGACACAGAAAAAAGACCCATAACAATTTACTCAAAATTGACAGTGAGAAACTAAATAGAAGCTATCTCGCGAGGTAGTAGTTGACGTGTGAATAAAAGCAAAGTTTACAAGATTTCGTGACTTTACCAAGGTGATCCTGGACTATACCTCGAAGAAGAAAAATGGGTACATCTATCATTTGATAGTCAACACTATAACCAATGCGACGATTTTCTAAACGGGATATCAAGGTGCTCGAATGTAGCGCATTCCTATACGGCGGCTTGCTACATTCGTTCGAATAATCATCCCATTATCTCCAGACTTCTGTATACGGTTCCTTTCATTTCACAACAGACAGAAAATTGTGAAAACATTTCAGTGCATGGGAAATTTCAAACATCCATATTGTTCAGTTTCAATATCTTCAAACTTATTATTTATGTTGTTGATATCACCGATTTGTGTACACGAAGAGTGGACTTCTGGCAGGAAAACAAATTTCTGTCTGGATTTGGACAAAAATGTGCTTTTTACTGACTGAGATGAATCGCAGTCATTCAAAAAGCTATATGAAGAGCTTCGAATAAATAGAATAGTTCCTGTGGATGACTTCAATATACCACTCCAATCGAATTGTGGAGCAATGGGAATTACAATGGACAAGGAAAGTTTTTGATTCAGAAAGACGGATCCCCCTCTTTCTCTTTTCTAACACAAAAAAGTCTCGGTCGGAGCTGCTCTTGTGAATTAGTACCAAGATGTAGAGCTTGTTCGAGTTTCCAATCTCAGTGAAAAGGAAAAAAATCATCCGAAAAAGTAAAGAAACTGTGGTATGCAGACCTATGATGAACATCGAGAAAGAGGCTGAAAATGCTTCAATTAAGTAGCTAAAAAGCTTGATAGATGAATGGATTAGAGACGCAAAATTTGAAAAAGCTCAGAAGATTGCTGCGACCAGATTCATTGAAGAATTTCAGGATGCCTTTTCATCTTTATAAAAATCTATAAACTGTACATGTTGACAAAACACAAAATGGTCACTAGAAACCATGTACCAAATTAATAAACGTCAAGAAGACTTCCATTTGAGAAATAAGATAAGGTCTAAACATTTGCATGAGGTGCCAGATAATAATATCATCGAAACTTTCTTCAGACCCTTGGCACCTCTGATTGTGCTGATTTGTAAGAAGTTGGGATACACAAGGTACGATGTAGATTCCAGAAACGTAACCAAGTAAAACTGTCTTTCCCCAAGGATTGATGAAACATCAGACCACCTCACTGAAAACATGTAGTTCTCCATATTGGGCATGAAAAACAGTTATTGGCAAGTGAAAATATATGCTGAAAACAGAGAGAAAACAGCATTTACGTAGAGAGAAGAATTGTTTCAATTTAAAGCTGTGTCTTTCAATCTTAGCTATGCTTCAGCAATATTGGAGAGTTTAATGGAAACTGATATGCTGATTTTCAAAAAAGCTTGCGTTTGTCATTTTGGGTGACCTAATAGTTTTTTAATCGGATTATGAGGAACATTAAAGAATTTTGTGGAAAGTTTTCATGAATTAAAAGAAGCCAATATAAAGCTTAATACATCTAATTGCAAGCTATGCATCGAGATGTCAGATACTTCAGACACATTACTTCACTTCATGATGTGTCTTTTTACCAAAATACTTCACCGTACTTAGCCAGAGTTGGACTTTACCAGATAGTGGAATCAGCCGGATGGGAATTTTCGTAATTTAGATCAGGTAGCAGACTCTGTAATTCATGATCTCCACTCACAGAAGTATTATTTTACTTAAAGGACACTGGGGACATGACCTATATAATGTGCCCCAACCACCTTTAGTGAATACAAGGGATCTTCATTGAAAGTGGGATTTGAAGTTACTACTTTCCGATAAAGAGAACATAACTCTAGTGAATCAGGCCGCCGTGGTCAACATCCGATGGTATTGCATCAGCATACTTTCCTATATTTAGCCCTGAGCTTAGGTTCTACCAGTTACATGGGAGTCTTCAAAATTTAGATGCAGGGACCAAGCAAAATCCCCGTAATACTTTATCTGCCATCCTCAGAGTTATCATTTCCCTTAGGAGTCAACCATGATCTATTTACATGCCCCAGCTGCCTCTAGTGAAAACAATGGATTTCCGGTTAAGCAGGAATCGATTTCACGACTTTCCGCAATAATGAGAACTACGCCCAAACCAACCAGGCTTTCACAACCCTAAATGCGATGGTGTTCGAAGTGAGCCAGAGAAGACTCATGCTATTCAAAACTGTCTTCTGAGAAAAACGTGCATGAGCCAAGAAGTTTTCTGGGGCTATGCACATATTACAAAAAATTTGTTAATGATTTCTTAAAGATTACCAAGACCCTTCCATCAATTTATGGAAACTAAACAAAAGTTTTATAATATTCAGATTTATTTAAAGTTTTGCTTAAAAGATACAATAACTTACTATTTTCTAGTAGATAAGTTTTTTCAAAACATAATACATTATTGGGCACCCAAATTGCAACACCAAGAAAGACCAGAGATATTACTACAAAATTTATTTGGTAGATAACATGTTGACCAAGTATGATATTATAAAATTTATAAACTTTTGGAAAGTGTTGTTTCTACCAAAATCAATAGCCAGAGTAGCCACCATTATTAAATATCAGCATAGGCACACGGTTGGTTGGATGGGTTTTGTGGTGCAAGGTCCAAAAATGGACATGCTGCGCCCTCGCTACATACCTCGGCATTGATTCAAAGAGACTTTGGATGTGTTCATGGCGTACAGCAGACAAAGCAGTTTCTATATGTTGCCAAAGTTGATCTGATGTGGCAGCCGGGAATGTAATTTAGGTAAGTTGTTGAGCAACAATGCACACATGTTATCTATGGGTGAGAGATTCGAAGAACGAGCCGGCCAGGGAAGGGATTCAATCTGGCGATTGACGAAGAACCCTTGAACAATGCGTGCTACATGCAGTCACGCATTATCCTCTTGAAATATGGCTGCGGGCAATTTCTGATAGTAAGGAGGGACAATTGACTAAAACAACTCCGATATATAGAGCTGGCAATTTAAAGTGCGAGCAATGCGTACTAGAGGAGTGTAAGAGTGGTATCCAATACCACCCCCTATACCATAATACCAGGTGAAAGACTAGTGTAGCTGTGCATAACGCAGCAGCATCCACTCCCCATGGTGTCTCTAGACTCGAATGCGACCATCGTGGTGTTGCAGATAGAAGTGTGATTCGTCAGTAAAGACAATTTTCTGCCATTCTGCTGTCCAAACCCATCTTTCATCGCACCACTGGCGGCGGAGACATCAGTGGTTCTGCGCTCAAGGTTAGACGAAGCAATGAAAGTCTTGCGGACAGATGACTCTGCTGTAAACGGCGTCTAATGGTACCCGCAGACACTGGACAAAGCGTTACAGACTGAATGTGCTGTGCTATGGTTCCTGATGAGGCTGTGCGATCCATCACTGCCATACGCACAGTTTGCCTTTCATCACGTGAAGTGGTGCACTGAGGTAAATGCGATCGAACACGTTGGTCAGTCTTACCCTCCTGCATTCATCGATCACATATCCGCGTTATAGTTGTTTGGTTTCCTCCAACACGACTACCGATTTCCCTGAAAAATAATCCACAATCTCGGTAGGCCATTATCCTTTATTAGTTGAACTCGATACTTGATCAAAAAATGATCGCTGTTTTCTACAAGGCATAATTGATCAGTTTTGTTTTGAAAAAAAAACACAAGAAAAACAATTGTCTTACTTAAAATGGTCGAAATCTCCAAGCCTAAATAGTTCTTTGAAGTGGCGCCACAGCCGACCAACTTGTCTAATGGTCAGCGTGCCTGACTGCGGATAAGGAGGTCCTGGGTTCGAATCCCGGTTCGGGCATGGATGTACTTTCTCTCTATCTATCCTGTCTTTGTCCTTTCCTTGTATGAATGAGGTGTGAAATGTTGCCTACCCTATAAACGGGTCCCTATGGCATGTGTGTACTGAGGAAGTCGGACTCCACACCAAAATATGGCTCAGTTGAAAAAGTGGAGCAGCGCACCCCATATTGCCAGCCTAGCTGGCACACGACAACAACAACAAGTGTCGCAACAGAGGCGCGTGACATTTGTCATAGTTTAAACTCTAATCGTTCTTATATATTACTTCCGCAAATGCATGTTGTAAATTAATATGCTTTCTTCAGGGTGTTGCATTTAAGGTGGCCAGCAATTTGTATAAAAGTTTGTGGATAAAATTTTGCTATAATTCATCACTTTATAATTAAAAAATAATCCAAGTACAAAACCTAATATCATCTATACACTCTAAAAAATCGAAGTCGAATGGTGTCAGCACTGTACTCAATTCGGTTAGGAACTTAAATAAATCTTGTTTTGTTATTTGATACACATTGAAAAAGATTAAACTATAATGAGATTGGATTCATGGCTATATTGTTTTAGAGTTAGTTTTAGTCTGTTAAGATAAATTGAGTTTCAGGTAGTAAAAAATCGGAAAAACACTCAATTTGACTTGTAGTAAATGTTACACTTTGTGTGTGAAGTTCTGTTTAAATCAAATTATTCTTATAAGTGCAAAAATGCAGTATTCAACACAATTTATACTGTAATAAGGAAAATTTAATATAAGTAGGTACATTATCCCAACACAAATATGTTAAGTATTAGATTCTTGTAATACTTTAAACGCGAATTATTAAAACTATAAATATTTTGTCATTATTTTTTAAAATTTCACGTAAAAGTTTAATTGTAATATTTTGAAAACTAATAACTTTTTATTATTTGAAAAAGTATTATCAATGTCTTTTGTAATTGTTGAATATTATATTTAATCAAATCGATTAATTACCGCTTAGGAATATTCCTACATTCCCATTCGTGCATTTAATTTCAAATTGAATCATATAAATTCCAAAGCTTTCAAATTGAATTTCACCAATTAACTGAGATTTAATTGCATTTGTTCTGTATTACAAAAATTCATTGGACATCTGAGATTCTTAATTTAACTAAGGGATTATTTTCCAAAAGAATTAAATAATTTAATTTTCATAAACTACCATCAATAACTTGTAACTGAACCAAAAATCTACCGAAATGAAATAAATTATAATTTTTCAAAACAACAGATAAAAATTCACTTCTTTATCACCTAGTATCCTGACATAAAATACATAATAACCTAAGAGCTTAAAACTTCAAAATTTAAAATAAGTATCAACAATTAATGGATGAAAGAATACTAAATATCTTTAAATAAGTACTATTCGGTTGCTGTGAATATGATATTACGACATGGTGCATCCTATAATTTCAGGTTCAATAAGAATTTAAAATTCCTGATCTAAATATTGATTTTGAAATAAATTAAAAGCTGATTTCCATACGTGTAACAATGGTGTATTCATTGTTACACGTAACAAATACAAGTTAATTAAAAATGTATCGATTATTTATTGCAAGTTATTAAAAACGTTAAAAAATTTAATTAAAAGCAATATTATAATTTAAGGGACTTAAATTTATTAAAGTGAACTCACTTTCATATAGTATTGACCTTCTGGTAAATGTTTGATATCACATCTTACATGCCATGATTCAATTCCCAATAATATTAACTGAAAAACAAAATCATTTTAAATAGACTATTTTTTTCACATAAAGGATCAAAATACTCATTATAATTATTTTAAAATTACTAATCACAATAGGGAATCAATGTAATTTGTTTCGAAATTAATCACAGATAATTCTTGGTAAATACATAACATTAGCCAAAAAATCAAATCAGTTGTGATACAATCAAGTCAAAATGTCTACAAATCTGAATGCTTTAGCATTTTTACTATTTAATTCAAAATAAGTATAATAAATTGGTTAACCTAATTTTTGCTCCAGTAATTCCGATAACATAAAAAATATTCATTTAAATATCGGTTACAATCAATATTTACACCAATAATTCAATGTTTATAAAATCGAAAGTTTATAATTTAAACAATAAACTTTTCGGTTTAGCTTAAATTCACAGTTAACAAGACACGTTGTTTATCTATCACTTATTTTGAAAATTGAAATGTAGGAATTTTTTATTTAATTGTTTTTACTACTTTAATTCCCATTGATTGCATTCATATTTTTTATTAAGACAGATGCATCTTTTAAGAATATTATTGTGCACATATTGAATTATTCTTTTCAACTTTAGTAAGCTGTTAAATCTGTTTTTACTCGTTTTTTACAGTTTCTATTATTTATAAATGCTAGATAAATACATTAGTATTACTAATATTAGAAATGTTTTCACTTGATACCAAATTTGAAAATATTTATCTATTGCCTCATAAAGCAATAAAATGACAAAACTTATTTTTTCTATTTAACATCATCAGAATAATTAATTTTTACATATTTTTAAGGTTCACACAATATAACAAATATGTATCGAATGATTTGTAATAATAAAGAATGAGTTGTAACAAATTATAATTAGTGAAAACAAATAGTTGAATATAAAATAAATCTCAAAATTTTAAAAATATTTACTAAAAAAATATAACATCTTTTTTGAAGAATTGTTATTGTTGGTGCATGAGCTGAGAAATACAAAAAGCAGCACTCGCTTCGTAAATGACTGATTCCACTTTTTTCTACTGTAAAGAATGGAGCTCCACTGTCAGCTCATTACTTATGCTTACTAACTATTTACTACTTTTTAATTGTTACTAAATAAATTTAATAAAATCTATACTAGTTTCGTCATAATTTATACACTTTGTAACAGCACCAGAAACATTTGAATACATGGAATAACAGTTATTAAGTATGTACTTACTTTACAGCCACAAATGGTATTGATTAGTGACAGGCTGAAGCTGTA
Source organism: Latrodectus hesperus (assembly GCA_037975125.1). NCBI lineage: Eukaryota > Metazoa > Arthropoda > Arachnida > Araneae > Theridiidae > Latrodectus > Latrodectus hesperus. Next base: position 66,657,818 of record CM075857.1, read on the forward strand.
TGTGATCATTACTTTTTTTAAGTCGAATGGTTTTCTATTCTTCATTAATAATGGAATGATGACCTTGACAAGAGCAACGTAAAACAACACGATAGAAAAGGTGAGACTTTTATGTTTGATGAGAGCTCGATTTTTAGTATCTACGGATAAAACAATCAGCAAATCAAAAAAGTATCAGCACATTTTTTAATTTCTTTATATTATTTGCCCAAACATAAGTGCTCTTAAGTAGTTTGCACCAAAAGCGTCGAAACTTTCGTGACTTTTAATGATTTATAACTGAGAATGTTTTTTAAAACAATTTAGAATCAATTCATCTCTGCTTTTGGAATTTAAATGATTATTTTTTTGGCAATTTTTACTATCCAAGTGCTACTGCATTTAATCCTTAAAGGCCAAGTTTTTCATTTTCGGATAAATAATCTATTCTTTGATTTACATGTAATTCTACTGGGAAAAAAACCCCATCTTCTAATGTCTAACAAATTTTTGTTACAGATTTTTTATAGACATATATTCAAATATTTAACATGATGTATACATTTATCTACGTATCTATGAGAAGTGCAATGTTCACCACGCTGATACGTCAGCCGTAGACATATTGAATACATTGCTCAATTTAATATTTCAATCAAAGGCATTACAATCAATGTTAATTTATAAAATTAAAAGTTTATATTAAATTGAATTCGGTTAGAAGTGAGACAGAGTTAAGAAATTCTGATATATGGACAGAATATAGTATGCACAGTATTAATAAAATTTGTATAACGAAAAATAAATACTCTACTTAATAACATCATAAGAAGTACAGAATTGACAATAATATTATGCTGAATTCACTGATATAAAGAGTTTTGAAAAAAAAAATGTTTTACAGGAAGTTAAATAGGACATTTAAAGAATTTGAATACAGAACGATAATAAAAGCTATATCAATAAAACATTACATTTTCGAAATTCTGAAGCAATTTTTTTAATCTTCTTAAATACTAGTTTTCTTACAAACATAATGTTTTACTCCTATCAAAACAGATACAAAAATGTATTAAAATTTCTAGATAATGAAACACTGAAAATTGCAAACATTTACGGGACAAAAAATAATTACTAGAATATTAAAATGTTTTCATGAAGATATTTTTGCAATAAGAAGCATTGAAGCTAAAGATTACTCTAAGAAAAATAAATTAGAAACAGTTTATATTGATTATGAATCTTAAAATAGCTTTGTCTTTAAGCAAATATTATATTAGTAGGAACTTCAAAGTATATGAAGCTTTTTTGCTTCGCAATACCTTTGTAGAGCATACAATTTTTTATAAAAATATAAACTAAAATATAATTTTTGATTATTTAGAAGAAATTCATAATAAGACTTTAAAGTCATATATACAAACAATTAGTGTTTAAATCGAAGTAAAAATATCAAATTCAAAAAATGATAAGGGAAATCATTTATAGCCTCTTTCTAAATTTCGTCAGTCCCTGATTATCTTTTGTAAGTTAGGGAATTGATAATCTGGTGGTCAAAAAGATTCTTGTGTAGATTATAATTACTTAATAAGAGAAATAAAAAATAAAATGGAAATCACATTGCCATTTTTAAAAAACTGAATACTATTTTTCATTTTAAGCTAATCAATATACAAACTGCCTATCATAATATATGAATTGATATGAAATTTATAATAATGATAAATTTTTAGATTAAAATGTTAAAATATAATGGAAAATAACCGAAAGGAAATTAAAAGATAAAAAGTGAAGTAGTTATAAAAATTATATCTGGTGAAATTGTTATTGTAAATGTTTTGATAACGTCATATAGTAGAAACAAAAGGAATAAACAGTCAATTATATATGTACAGAAATATATAATTAATATATTATTACTCATTTTCCGCTGTTTCTAAGATCACATTGCTATTAATTAAAAAAATTTATAGAACTGCAATCGAAATGCTGAGTTATTATATAATTGTTATCAATAATGCTTTAATTAATTTAGTCAAAATATACTATCAAAATATATATTTGGTATTTTAACAATATAAATATTCCATTAAAAATCCAAATTCTTACCATCATCAAACAAAAAGCTATGTAAAGTATTCATATTCACGGACTTAATTATATTTTCATCTGTAGAAGAATCCTATTGAATCTAAGAATAAGTGAATCAAATCTAAATGAAAAACATTTAGTCCTTAAAAGTCCTATTTTTTAAACATACTGATTATGATAATTAAAACTTTAAATTTTCAAAAAAACCACAATAATTTTTTTATATAAATTAATGGGAATTAATTAAAATGATAAAATTGATTACTTTATAGATGAAAAGTCTTAAATAATATTCATAAATTTAATATCTTTAAATTATTCTTTATGTAAAAGTAAACTCATTACTATAGTACAATAAACTCATTTTTTTAACGTAAATAGGTTCTCAATATTTCTTGTACCGTAAATTCATCTTACATGCTTAAAAAATTGTCTCATTCACTGTTTTTTTAATTAAAATAAAGTAAAAATCTATATTTAAGAGCAATGTTTTTTCCCATCTAAGTGAATGAATAACTTCCTCTAAGAATAATGAAATTTAGGATAGGCCTCCAGACTATGATTCACTCTTTGTCTGCAATGGCTATCTACTCTAGTAGGTGTTGGTTGAATTCGGGCAGTCACTTCGAAGCAGTGTTTCTCATTTTGCGCATCGATTGACCACGCGAGCTCTATGTATCAGTGCGTTATGCGCCCATAGACGTTGAAATAATCCCATTATTTCCAAATATAGACGAACATATTGGTCGTGGATTGCACACCAAAAATAATTACTGTTACTGAAAGGAGAGAAATGATGTGGAGATCAGTTCGGCCACCGAATGATATCCATGCTAAAACGAAGATAAATGTTTCAAGACATCAATACGACTTAAACTGTGTTTTTCATTGATTTTGTAAATTTGGGATTGAGTTCCAAGAACTTCCCAAGATACTATTCTCTCAGAAAGCATTGTTTATATAAAATCAAAAATCAGGACTCATTTGTAGAGATGATTGTGACATCCGATAACGACGATCTTGTGAACACATATACAGTCTTACTGGTGATTTTAACTCGATAATGTCTTTTACATGGAATTCATGACACTGCAATTGCACTTGATACTGATTTCAAAAACAAATTATGATCTAGTGGTTGACATTGATTGTTCGGGAAACCTCAATCAGTTTTTACCCAGAATAGACTCATCCATCGTTGTATACCAGCATATGTTTTCACTCAAATGTCATTGACGGCTATTTTTGAAAGAGAAATGAATACAAAGAAATATATATCTAATGCAATGAAAGAAATAACAGATTATTATTATGATTGGATACATTTATAAGTCTATGAATGAATTCGTTACGATTTTCCGTAACATGTTTATTTACATGTAGCATTTCAATAACGGGGGAAATTAGTTAAATCTACACGTATGTTTCTGCAATGAAAAGATCTAAACTTTTACTTAAAAATATTTCAAAGCACCACGTAAAAAATCTTTACACATACTGTTTTAAAAGAAATATTTTACGAAATTTACTAAATAAAAAAACTTATCTTACAAACAACAAAATTCAAATTTTGATGTAATTACTACGCATTTTATTTCGAGTATCAAATATTTTTCTGTTTATAATACCTATAATTAAAAATAAATTAATGCTTAAAATTATTTTCCTAACATTAATTTATATTCTAAATATTGCTTACTGCAATTTATTAAATATAGGCTTAAAATTTATGTCTCCTGTTATTTTTAACTTGACATGATTGATTTCTTTTAGGGAAGGATTTTTTTTTAAAAAAATATTATGCAACAAGAAAAATTTATTATTATTGGGATGATTTAGTGCACATAAAGAAATTTGAGAGAAAGTACGACTTCAATGTAGAACTAAATCATTTCTAAAGTTTTACTTTTCCCTCGTACTTTCCAACTTACATTTTAAGTTAAAAATAATAACAGAGAAAGAATTTCCATTTAACCTTATTGATAATGTGTGAATTAAACATAAACAATTATTATTATTCCATTAATTTTTTTCCTATGATAATAAAAACTTGACAAAGTGCATTCTTCAGCCACTTATGGAAGTACACATAAATGAATATTCAACAATACAGTGGATGGCCAGGCTTATAGGAATTTCAGTCTATGGCTGGGAGTTATTATACTGAACTTGAAAGAAAAGCCAAGAAGTTTAGCCGTAAAACACAAAATCATGAGGTCTATTTTGAATTATGTATTAACATTTTTATTTAACAAAAATAATTCATTGCCATATTTTAATCATATTTATATAAAAATATCTATAATGTATTTCTATTAATTTCGATTAGTAATATTTGGTCTTTTTTTTATCTGTTTTGTAAATCTTAAGCCATATATTCTTAACATGTCATACACAAGTAGCATTAAATGTTTCCGCAGTTTAACTGCTAAAGAAGTATTAATCACTTCATATATTTAAAGGGATACATTTTTTAAATTAAATACTCTAATTAATTAAATCTGCATAAAAATGAAGACATTGGCATAGATCAACATAAATTAATTGAATTGATTCTTAAATTTGCAATAATCTGAAAAAAAACATATAATAAAGATTTTTGCATAAATATAAAACTTTACTCAAAGGAAATGTTTAGAGGTAAAAAAATAATTTTAACATAAAGCTTCGAAGTATTTTATTTTAAAACCTATACAGATAAAACATATATCCTGCAGAGAAATATTATAATATCTATCTAAAATTCATGTACAGTTGTTCAGAAATAATAAAACGCTCATGAAAAATTAACTTAACATTAAATACACATTTCATGGTAACTTAATTTGCAACTAAGATTTTTCAGTATTTTTCTTGTAGAGCACATACAATAATCAAGAATTTAACTTATACATGATGAGAGAGAGAGACTAAATATTACAAAACAAGAAATATTTTTCCTTTTCAACATAAAAATTTAAATTTATATGAATTATATTTTCAGAGTTGTCAAAAAAATTTATATGAACTTGTAAACTAAATTTTTCAAAAGAAAAACTTACCAATTTTTTTTCCTAATATCTGGCTACTAATATTTTTGCCTTTTAATTCTGCAAGAAACAGATGTGATGCTTTGTTGTCGTTGATACTTTATATAATGAAAATCACATCGATATTTTATTAAAGCTTTTCTGATGATGTAAGTATTTATAGAAATTTTGTTTTCCGTGAGCCTGAATAATTAGGTCTAGAAATTAAAATAATTGCCTGGAAAATATAATGAAGGAAGCGATATCGAAACTGCTTCTGAAACTTTCCTTGTCACACTAATTCACTAAAATTCATAATGATTTTTTGTCAAATGCAAAGATAAATTATTTTTATGCTTTATAACCCAAGACTTCTGATTTTTTCCCGTTAAAAATGAAAACTTACGAATGGTAGATCTAAATTGCTCGTTAATGATCCTATATAGAAATTTACTTTATGACTGTATATCTACTAAAAGACTTTATGACTGTATATCTACTAGAAGACTTTATGACTGTATGTCTACTTTATGACTACTAGAATATTACTTTATGAATATATATTCATGTTTTTTTCTTTGTAGTAAATTACAAATCGTGATTCTCTATTATCAAGTGCTATGAATCGAAATCATTTTGACAAGGCTTAACGGACATTTTAAGAGTATTCTAAAGATTTAATATACAATGTGTAAATTGACTGCTAGGACAACTTATATTACTTTTAGACTGATTCGTAGGGAAAACAATAAAGGAAACCAAGAAAATATTAAAATAGTTTTCTTGATAAATGTGCATGCAAAAGGTAGAAGTGAAAACATCCATTTTCGATTGTTGTACAGTAACTGGTATAAGTACCACGACATTTCACCCTTAATAAAATTACAAGAATTACTCTACTATTAGACTGTGGTGACCACAAACAAAATCTATTGCAGCTATTCACTCGTGTTTGGAGTATAACTGGTTTTAATGTGCATTGGAAAATGTATATTAAATTTCCAATGCATCATATTTTAGAAAAAAGATATTAAAAATCATCATGAATAACAATGTGTCGTTAGTTAAAGCAATCTTCGTAAACAAATTTATCTTATGAAATTTTCTCAGCATTTTATTTAAAGATTTATTTAATCTCTCATTGCGTATCTCCAGTGAAAATGTTCAACACATAAATTTCGAACTGTTTTGCTTATATTTTATCAGTTTTTCATTTATAAAATAATATTTTCGCTTCTTCAATAGTACACATTCAGTATTTCTTTTTTTTTTTTAGCTCTGGAAGACAGCAAAGGTATTTTTGTAATAAAATTAATATATTCTGAAAAACAATATCAGTTAATCTACTGAATTCTGAAGAATTATCAGCAATGCAGCTCTTACCCCGTTAATACATGCCTCTTCAATACCTCTCTACAGTACAATTTAAACTACCTAATGTTTAGCACACACCCAAGTATGTAAAAATGTTCAGTCTAATATTAAAATGGTATTATTCCAATGGGCACAGTGGCAAAGGAACTACAGGGACTGAAAGTAACCAAAGTTTAAAAATTGTCGCACAACAAATTACTTTTGTAGCAGCCATATGTGCATTTATAAATTTTCCATACAATATTAATGCATAATTTTTGCCAAATTTATCAATTAGATAAAAATGCCTTAATTTCTTAAAAGAAGTTTCCATACACTGTAATATTTGTCAGGAGGAATATTTTATACAAATTTAAAGAAAACAAGAAACATTTTTAGTTAGGAAACTGTTGGTTTTAAGGTTACTTGTACCAAACGGCTGTGGATATAAATAGTAAATACGGCTATCATGGAAAAAATTAATTGAACAAAAAGAAAAAAATTAATTTTAAAGTGACGTTGAGAAATTGCACATTTGATATAATACAATTTGTGACAGCAAATTTTAAAAATTACATTTATTTACATTACAAATAGATATTTAAGGTGAGGAAGAGAAAATAACTTCTGAATTAATACTATTTATATATGAAAACTTCCTCATTTGTAGTTCGGATTCAATTGTGATATGATTACATTATAAAATTTCTCATAAAACAAAAAAGTTTCTTAAAAAAAATATTTCTTTATATAAAATATATAAAATAATAATAAAATAAAAAAAACCTTTGAATTTAGGTATTATGAAACTTTAGCACTTTAGAACTATATATTTTTAAAGTTAATTAAAAATATTTTTAATTTAATTATTATTGATGGCGCACGAAAAATATCCATAATTCTATATTACTGCTCTCAACTAGTAATAAAAATACACTACAAAACATAAACACTGTAAAAGTACTCAAAGCATGCTGAACATGTAAAATAGTGTGAGCAACCTTTAATTTTATAGGAGTTTCCTATTTTTTTTAATGATGTTTTAGTCAATGCAAAGTTAAAACCAAAATATGTAAGCAAAAAAAATTTAAAGGTTATAATTTACTAAAATTTGAGGGTTAACGAGAAATGTTAGTAAGTCAGAAAAAAAAATGTTTTTTATTTTATAAATTTTAAAATAGCAATTTTTTTTTCTTTTTGTTAGATGTATGTATATGCATTCGCTCATGATAAATACATTAAACATTAGCAAAAATTTGATATATTTTAAAATTCTATCAAAATTTAAATATCACATTTCTAAATTAATTATTTTTTACAATGTTTTGTTGAAAAAAATGAAAGAATGTTTTCTGCTTATATGTATAATCAGGAATGAAGGTATTTAATATATATATATATGAGATAAAGAAATTGACATATTCAATTTTTTTCAAATAAACTCTTTGCTTCTATGAAATAAAAATCTAAATAAAAAATTAGTTACGAAAACTTCTTTTAATTATTTTTTGAACTGAAGTAAGAACTATTATTAATAAATATTGTTGTGACTGGTGGCAGATATCGTGACAATTATTTAAAAATATATTAGCTTTTATAAGTATTAATATTATAATATTTATTAATATTATGATATTTTTATAAGTATTAATAAATAAGTATTAATATTATCAGAAATCCCCTGGTTTTTGCTTATTTCATATCTTTTTTTCAAAAATATTTCTGTCATGTCAAAATGAAAATTCTAACTTCTCAGTATTTAAAAAAAAACAAAGATTTAATGCAAAAGAGAAAACACAGCAAAATATCCTTTATAAAGCAAAATACTTATTTTTGTGAACAGAAAATATAAGCTATAATCGAATTCCGGAAGCAAAAGAAATTAGTAACACATTTATTTATCAAAGAAGATTTGCATTGAAGTTCAAACAAATCTCATATTTTTTAAAGTAACTATAAATGAATTTAGAAAAAATAAACGTTTGAAAAAAAATTTTTACCGAAATAATGTCACCGATACAATTGATTAAGTAATTATTTTTCACTAAGTTTCAGAAAAAAATTCACTTCTTACTTAAAATTACAATACCTACCAAAACGGCGCTAAAATACACGCTCTAAACAACTGGATATTTTAAATTTTTTGTTGGAAGGTTAAAATATTGAGCATAATTTTGTTTAGTATGTATTTTTTAGTACGATATTGTTATTGACAATAAACAGTACAAATAAAACACATTTCAAAATTTCCTAGTTGAAATCTAAAAATATTATTTTTTAAAGTGATGGTAGAGATCTAGATATTTATAAAATAGTCAAATTAATAGCTGGTTTTCGTTCAATTACTACTAGATTATAGAAATGTAAATGCAATTTAAGAAAACATTTTTTCATATTTAAATGCATTCTCAAGAACACCTATAACTGGAGTAAACCAAATATTTTCATTTATCCTGACAGGATAGTAATTGTTCTTTAATAATATTACATACGAAAAGAGAATTTTTAATCTTCAAAATGAAATTTTTACGAAAAAAATTCATGAAAAATTTATCTTAATATTTTTGTATTTCAACTGCTCTGTGGATTATTTTAGCTAGAAAAAAAGAAAACATAACAAAAAGTGATTTATTTTTGTTCTTTCTTGTTTTTAATAGTACATCGGAATGTTGAACCGCGAAAATAAAGATCATTGATTCATCTCGTGTTATGGGAAAAGAATAACACATTTTAACTAAAACTCAGGCAGCAAGGAGTAATGCATGAAATGGAGTAATTCATACAACATGAAGTAAAGAATGAAATGAAGTAATTCACACAACATGGAGCAAAGAATGAAATAAAGTAATTCACACAACATGGAGTAAAGAATGAAATTAAGTAATTCATACATCATGGAGTAAAGAATGAAATAAAGTAATTCACACAACATGGAGTAAAGAATGAAATTAAGTAATTCACAAAACATGTAGTAAAGAATGAAATGAAGTAATTTATACAACATGGAGTAATGACTTTCCTGCTCTTACTTATCATCAAAGATTTTAAAAGAACATACACTTAGTCACAAAAGTAAGTATGCAGAGTGTATGTGATGATGTCCTATGAAAAAAAAACAGACCAACAACATTAGAGTTTTAAAGTAAACGATTTATTTCTATTACAGAAAAATCAAGCTTAATTGCAAAATAAAAAATATTTAAAAAATACAAAAATTTAATTAGCAAGATGAGCTTAACTTAAAATAGGATGTAATTTACATCATAAAAGTAAGTATGCAAACAAAGACATTAATATTGCAAATTTTACAATTTTTCAAAAAAATTTAATTTGTTGGATAACCTTTGGCCTTTATAACAGTTCTCAATCCATATGGCACTGATTTTACTAAATTTTGAGTGACAGAAAATGGTATTTTCTGCCACTCCTCCAAAAGGAGTGGTAGAGCTTTTTTTAGATCATTCTTTGTTTTGATTTCTTGCCATCTAATTTGGTGATCGAGATAATCCCACAAGTGTTCAAATGGATTAAGATCAGGTGATTGCGGTGGGGGTTTTAGCTTTTTTCGCACGTTACGTAGCAACCATTCCCGAACAACACCCGAGCAGTATGTTTATGATCATTATTTTGTTGGAAAGTGAAAGATCCAGTGAGTCCCAATTTAGAAGCACTTTAGCTTAGATTATTCTTTAAAATATTCAAATAGCTATATTGATTCATTATTCCATCGATTATAACTAAATTTCATACTCCAGTTGCTGCCATGCAACCCCAAACCATAATTGAGCCACCACCGTGTTTTACAGTTACTCTCATGTTTTTCGGAGGAAAGCAAATGCAGCTCTAGAACCAAACTTTTTGCTGTGTATCTGACCCGTGAATGTTTTATTTACTTTCATCCGAAAAAATCACGGAATTCCAAAAATGTCTGTCCTGCTTTACATTTTCTTTTAAAAATCTATTCTCTTTTTGCGTTTCACTTTGTTAATAAATGGTTTTCTTCGCATATTTCGACCATGGTATCTTGCCTTTCGTAACACACGGCGAATTGTTTCAGGATTGCATGACTTCGCAAAATTGTTTTTCACATCAGTAGTCAATTTTGATGCGATAATCTTCGGGATTTTTTCACATTTCCAAGAATAATTTGCCTTTTTCGATCCGTGAAAAAGGGTGGTCTTTTTGTTCTTGGCTTGTTTAGAGTATTTCCCTCAGCCTGGATCTTTTCAATGATTTTTTGCACTGTTGCAGAACTTCTGCCTATGATTTTACCGAGTTTTCTTTGGGACTTGCTACCTTTATAGAGCTTTATTATCGCATCCTTCACATCTTTTGATAATTCTTTTCCACGTGGTGTCATTGGTGAATTGTTGATGTACTTAAGCTCAAATTTACAAGCTATGTAGCAGAACTTCTAAACTTATCACTGAAATACGAAAAATCACTCGAAACGTTTCAATCAGCCTATTTAAATGTCAAAAATTCAGAGTGCGTATAACTTTGGTGATTTAAATTTCTACCGGTAGTTAACAAAATTACTCTTAAAGTTTTTTAAAATCTAATGATTTGGTTTATTTTTCAGTACTTTAGGACTTGAATCAGAAGATATATGCAACACTTTCCAAAATAACATTTTTCTTATATTTATTTGCGAACTAGATCTTTTTCACTTAAGCTATGAGTTGCATATTTACTTTTGTGAGGAAGTGGTTATATCAAAAATAGATTAATGTACAAGAAAACTTTTAATATTTAAGTGCTACAAATATACAATGAACAAAAACATAATAAATGAAATAATTGTTATATTGCAACAAACATATCGACATCATAAATATCAAGGAGAATATGAGTATATTAAGGTCATATTACTTAAATTCACATAAGTTTCTTTTAATCGTTGCTATTTATTTATCGTCTGTATTGAGGAATTATTGAGAACGATAATTTAGATGTCTAGACATCCTCTTCAGAGCAATTTAAGCTTTGAGAACTCCATAAGGAAAAAGTTTAATTTTGAAAATTTTTATTTGTGGAATTTTTAGAAAATGATATTTTCGAACTCAATAACAGAAATTAAATTTCAATTTCTTTTATGTTTGAAAATAGGAATTTTATACTACCTGATTAGTTCAAATCTGAGAATGAATATTGAGTAGAATAAAGCTAATGAAGATGAGCAATTAGGAAAAGTTTAATTTCTCATCATAATTATCTGTGTTAATTATACTCTCATTAAAGAAATAAGTAATTGCTTATAATTTTAAAAATACTTTTTATCATTTTTGTCATTTCAGTTTAGATATGGACAACAGATAGTTGAATGTAATTACTCATATTATTTCTATATTATTTAAAATATATTTATCCATATTTTCTCATATTATTTCTACGTATATTTTCTCATATTGATATTTGAATATATTTAAGAAGATTTTAATTTTTTGATCCTGATTTTAAGAATTAAGTTGCTGTTGTCGCAAACTGACTTTTATGTGTAAGATTACAGCGTAACATGAAAAAAAATATTTTGGAAAAGGACTCAAAAGTGTTTTTCAATAATAACTTATAAACTCTAATTTTGAATAATATTATAAGGTTTATTTCAAAACAATGGGTAAGATAGAACGAATTAGTTAAATATAGTAACGCGATATAAACTGTAAAATATATAAAACAAAAATACGTGCGTTTATATTTTGAGGAAAAGAGTATATGTTCCGTTAAATATTTTCCTTTCTGATAACGCTATTTTTGAAGTATTAATGACATATGATGTGTATATCATGTATTTATATATATTACACATTACGTATATATATATATATATATATATATATATATATATATATATATATATATATATATATATATATATATATATATATATATATATATATATATATATATATATATATATATATATATATATATATATATATATATATATATATATATATATACACGTAAAATGTAATATATAAACAGATTGAAAAAGCCATTCAGTTACGAAAAATTAACACATAATATTATGTTTTCATAGAAAATAATTTTCTGTTAAAAGTTTATTTGTAGTTGAATTTATTTTTAGAGTTAATTGAAAATTTTAAGAGAGACAAAAAGATCACACACAAATATAGCATCTTATGAATTTATATGTTCACATGTTTTAAAACTCATTTTTTAATATATATATATTCTTATTTTGTTTTAAGTATGGTATATTATGGTTTTAATTATTAAAATATGGTTTAAGGGGGGTTTTAACTAAAAACATTTAACTGTTAAAAATAATTTTGATTCTTTTGCATTGATGTTAAAAAAATTATTATAATAGTTTTTCTATACTTTATTTTCCTTATTACAGATGAAAAAAACACGAAAAAATGGTGATGGAAGTTAGATATTGAGAAGTTAGATGCTAAAAAGTTAGAAAGTTAGATTGTGGATAATTAGATGCTAAAACGTTAGATGTTGGAAAGTTAGATGCTAGAAAGTTAGTTCAGAAGAAATTAGATGTTAGAAAGTTAGTTCAGAAGAAAGTTAGATGTTGGGAAGTTAGATGCTAGAAAGTTAATTCAGAAGAAAGTTAGATGTTGGGAAGTTAGGTGCTAGAAAGTTAGTTCAGAAATAAGTTAGATGTACAATCAGTTTCAGAAGAAGGTTAGTAAAGAAAATTAAAAAAAAACATTCATTTAAGACTTGAATTCAAGATAGTAAGCGAACTACATTAACTATAAATTAAATAAATTTAATTAAAAATAAAGCGATACTAAGAAAATTAAAAACATATTTCTTTAAATGAATATTTTAATGTTTAGATGAAAGTTATTTCTAAAAGCAATATAGATTAAATGGACAAATTATGCCTTTTCTTGTGTGGATTCGGTACCACTACAAACATCGCTGTTCACTACAATAACTCGTGGGTTCGAGTCTTACATCTACAGCAGCAATTGAAACCATAAGGTATTGAATTAAAAACCGGAGTATTTTTTATAAGTGAAGAGAAATTATGGTATAAAAATTAACAAATTAATAACGAAATTAATACAAAACAACTAACATTTATTTCTTACTGGCTGATTTAATCTATTCCCGTTAATTAACTCTATGTAAGCAAAATTTTATGAAACATTATTTGAAAAGTATATCAATTTATTTGTGACAGTTTTTAAATTGTGTAAATTTTATAATGTGGCAAATGTTCCTCATCAGAAAATTGTTTCGTTTTTCTTTCTTCAGGTTAGTTTTAGTGATGAAAATTGCAACGGCTAATTCGAAAATAATGACATAAAAATTCAAAAAATGCCATTTCAGTTAGTTTAACTAAATAAAAAAATAAAATATTGCATTTTAACTAGAAAACTGGATTTTAGTTGATTTTAGGAATAGTGAAGATTATGCTATTTGCAAGATATCATTAATTTAAATTTTATTCAAAAAATAAAACATTTGAGAATGATCTGTATGTAAATAAATTTTTTTGTTGTCTTCTGCCATGCTAGAGCAATGCTCATACTTCTGCTTCAGTTCCAATTATACGAAGACTAAATGAATTGTTCCTGAATAGGAAGCAGAGTATTGGCTATCAATGTCATTTACTCCACCAATGAAGGAAAACACCTGCTAAAACTTGTTTCCATATATAAAACATTTTATAATGTTTAGTGCATACAGGACTTATTTTTTGTTCTTAATTTGTCTTCTGCCACGCTAGAGCAATGCTCATACTTTTACTTTCTTTAACCCCAGTTATACGAAGACTAAAGGAATTGTTCCTGAATAGGAAGCAGTATTGGCTATCAATGTCATTTACTGTGCGAATGAAGTTAAACACTCGCTAAAACTTTGTTCCATGTATAAAGCATTTTACAATGTTCAGTGTGTACAGGACTTATTTTTGTTCTTAATATGTCTACTGCCACGCTAGAGCAATGGTCCTACTTTTGCTTAAGTTCCAGTTATACGAAGGCTAAATGAATTGTTCCTGAATAGGAAGCAGTATTGACTATCAATGTCATTTACTGTGCCAATGAAGGGAAACACTAACTTAAATTTGCTTCAATAAATAAAACATTTGAGAATGTTCTGTATGTAAATTAATTTTTTTGTTGTCTTCTGCCACGCTAGAGCAATGCTCATACTTCTGCTTCAGTCCCAATTGTACGAAGACTAACTGAATTATTCCTGAATAGGAAGTAGTATCGGCTATCAATGTCATTTACTGTGCCAATGAAGGGAAACACTAATTTAAATTTTCTTCAATCAATAAAACATTTGAGAATGTTCTGTATGTAAATTAATTTTTCTGTTGTCTTCTGCCACGCTAGAACAATACTAATGCTTTTGCTTTAGTCCCAGTTATACGAAGACTAAATGAATTGTTCCTGAATAGGAAGCAGTATAGGCTGTCAATATCATTTACTGTGCCAATGACGGAAAACACCTATTGGGATTTTATGCAGCAAATAAACTATTTTTTAATATGTTATTGAATTGTGTGGTCAATGTTTTTAAATTTTTATCTATAATATGTTTAAAAAAGTTTCATAATCTTATTATTTGGTCAAAGAATGGCTACCACTAATTTTAGTTTTATTTTAATTGTAAATTGTTCGATAAAATATTCAGATTTTTTTGATTCGAAGTTTTTAATCATATATTGCATGTAAAATCTGAAGATTTTGAAATTCATACAGTTTGATTAATTGTTAACAAACATATATTTAACTACATAATAACATGTTGAGTTTTCCAAAATATTTTTATTATTTAGCAGTTTTATAGCAGTTATATATACATGTGTTAGCAGTTATATATACATTATATAACTGCAGTATAGCAGTTATATATACATGTGTTAACAAATTTATTGGATAAAGTCCAAAAGACAGGTGCCTATCACTAATATTTTATTGAACTATTATAATAACTATTTACAATTAATATTTATAATGACTGGCTTTGGTGGATGTACCTCTGCAGCTTGGCCTGGTTCCTAACCACAGTGCTTTCTCAGTGCTGGCATTGTATTCTTATATCAGCAAAGGAAGTCTTCTTTTCTAAGCTCCTTGGAATTTTCATTTTCTCCAAGAAAATGTGCGTAAAAAATTTGCATGTGGGAAACCAGGATGGGTGTGCAAATCTGGAAGTTTTTTTTGTTCAAAGAGTGTAAAATCCCAAGAAGTACCTGGCATCAGAAGTTACTCAACCGCATGATTGGTTTCATTGCAGATTTGACGATCTTCAGCCCATTTGCTTTGCAGGTAGTCCTTCATTTCTTCAGAGATGCCTTGCAACTTTCTAATGTCCTCATAGCAAACAGACTTGTTAACTGCAAGGCGGCAAAGCTCCAAGAGGGACTTCGATTGGTTGAGTTTGCTCATGGTAGCGTTCACGTCCTGAGTCAAGGGTAATTGTTCTTGATTATTTGCCGGAGGTTCGTCAGGAACTCCTCTTGAGTCTTGTTGGCTTGAAGAAGAATGGATTGGAAAGCAGCTGTTCTGATGGCTTGCCGTGGAAGAGTAACAAGGAGAAGAACCCTTTGGCAAGCTTGAGGCAGAGAGGCTTTGATGTTCTTCTGAAGACATGTTCCTTCCTCGAGCAGGATCAAGGCTGATCTAGATGATGAAGACTTTTAGCATACAGCTTATATGGGACTGAGCTGAAGAGACTGGGCCAGCTATAGTAACAACTATACATTAAAAAAATATATATATATATATATATATATATATATATATATATATAATTTGTTTTTGTTGAAATTCGTTAAACGAACAAGAGTCCATGAATCGCAAAAAGAATATTTAATGAAGCAAGTTACAAAGAAAGAAATTATACATATACTAAACTAATAGAACAGAACATTGTGTATTTAAAGATTTTGGACGGCTTGAACACAACCACCAATCAGAAGGCAGCGCAGCAGACGATTTGTAAGAGCAGACGTCTTAGAAGATTTGTAAGGACGTCTTAGAAGACTACAGTTTTACAGACGATAATAGACTTACTTTGTGTTTCTTTGCGATTACTTGCATTATATTATTTACAACACTCGCCCTTAATCACAAAGAAACATGCACAATAAAATCATATAAATCAATAAAAAAAATATACATTAAGAAATTAGAAAAGTTCAAGCCATCCACACAATATTTACATTAACATGATATAATCTAATACAATTTTAATCCACATAATGGTAAAAGTTCCTTTAATTTAAACTTAGATAAAGATTTTGTAAACATATCAGCAATTTGTAGGTTAGATGAAATATAGTAAACTTTTATATCATGACAATTCAAGATATGTTGAATAAATTTTAATTTAATGTCTATATGTTTTAATCGACCTTTGTTGTTTTCATTTGTTACACACTTAATACAAGATTGATTATCTTCAAAAATCATGATTTCTTTAATATCAGTTAATTCCAAAATAATGTTTTTCAACCACAATGCATCTTGAATGACTTTACTTAGGGCAATAATTTCTGCTTCTGTAGAAGATAAAGCAATACAATTTTGTTTTCGACAAGACCAAGATATTGGACAATTATTAAACATAATTATGTTACCAGAAATGGATTTTCTGTCATTTGGGTTTGCACCCCAGTTAGCATCTGCGTAGATATTTAAGCATGAATTTTTATCCACACACTTTTTATATTCCAGTTTTAAAGTTGAAGTACCTTTCAGATATCTCAAGATTCTTTTCAATGCACTCCAAGCACTATCAGTAGGGTGTTCTTGAAGTTGACTCAAACAGTTTACAGCATAAAGGATATCTGGACGAGATGTATATGCTAAATAAATTAAAGATCCTATTAGTTCTCGGTAGGGTCCACAAAAAGCACTTCCTTTCTCAAAATCAGCTGCTGTTGCTCCTACTTCTATGGGAGTAGAGACTATTTTAGCATCAAACATATTAAATTTGTTTAATAAATTCAAAATATATGTTTCTTGATCTAGATACAGTCCTTCAGGTGTAAATGTTATTTTATTTCCTAAAAATTCAGAAACTGTTCCAGATTTAGACATTTCAAATTCTTTTGATAATAATCCAATTATAATTTTGATTTCACTATCATCAGTACCCGCAACTAATAAATCGTCCACATAAAGTGCCATTAGAATTCTTTCACCTTTTGACTGACGAATAAAAATGCATTGTTCACTATTTAATGGCTTAAAGTTTAATTTGAGAATGAAATTTAAAAATTTTACATACCATTGACCAGGTGACTGCTTAAGTCCGTATAAGCTTTTCTTTAACCGGCACTTCCTGCCACTATTATCATCATATCCTTCTGGTTGATCCATGTAAATAATTTCTTTTAATTCACCATTCAGAAATGCAGTTTTAACATCCAGTGAATAAACTTTTAAATTTTCTTGAAGAATAATAGTAAACATTATGCGTAATGCAGGAATACTGACAACTGGTGAAAATGTTTTATCATAATCCACTCCTTCTCTTTGCATAAAACCACGAGCAACAAGTCGAGCCTTATATTTTCCATCTCGTTTTTCGCGTAGAACCCATTTGCATGAAATTGCACGTTTCCCATGTGGTAATTCTTCAAGACACCAAACTTCGTTCTTTTCCATGGACTGCATTTCTTCATCCATTGCTTTCTTCCAAAGATTCTGTTCTTCCTCTGGCAGTGCAGATAAATCTTTAAACGACAACGAATCTTCAAAAATTACCATTGCTTCATAAACTTCTGGTTCAGGATATTTAACTGGTGGTTTCTTTTGCCTTTGTGGTCTTTCCAAAATTTCTTCTGTAGTAATTGTTTCAGTAATATTTTCTTCACCACCTATTTCTTCAACATCATCTTCATTTTCCGAAATAATGGAATCCACATTCAGAATATTTTTATCTTCTAAATCCATTTTTCTTTCTTCGTTAAATACAACGTTCCTTGATATCACTATTCTCTTTGAATCTGGATCCATTAAACGATATCCCATAGTCGAATATCCAGAAATATCATTCTGTTTGACTTCTTATCTAACTTCTTCCTTTGAGAAGGAGGAACCAACACATATGCATCGCATCCAAATACTCGAATGTTTTGAAGATCGGAATCTTTACCATATTTCAATTTATAAGGAGTACAGTTTTCTATGGATCTACTAGGAATTCTGTTTCTTAGGTATGCAGCAGTTAAAATTGCAAATCCCCAAAATTTCTTGCTAAGTTTTGCTTCAAATATTAAAGCTCGCCCTTTTTCTAACAATGTACGATTGGCACGCTCAGCAACTCCATTTAAAGGTGCAGTGTACGGAGGAACTGGATCTATTGTAACACCAAATTTAGTAGCACATTTGATGAGTTCACCACAAACATATTCTTTTGCATTGTCGCACCTAATTTTCCGTACTGAAGGATTTGCTTTTAAAAAGCATCTTAACTCATTCACAACATCACTTTTTCTTTTCAGCAAACGAACTTCCATAAAACGTGAATAATCATCAATTAATGTCATAAAATAACGCTCACCTGTAGCCATAGGCGGATCAATAGGGCCACAAACATCTGTGTGAATCAATGTCATAGTTTCGGATGCCCTTCGTCTGGGACCTTTTCCTATAGGAGAAGCACTTTGTTTGGAAAAAGTACACACTTCACAAAATTTATCAAAGGTAGGCAATCCAAGTTCTTTTAAGGCTTTATTAGAGGAATGTCCAAGTCTTCTGTGCCATAAATCCAAGTCATTTTCTTTCGCAATAAGGGAAATTTCACAATTTGGAACAAAATCACAAATATACTGTCCACTATCATCACGATAACCCAAACAAATGTTTTCTTTCTCATTTTCGATGAACACTTTTTTATTTCTAAAGATAACACTATATCCACCTAATTCAATATTCTTTACAGAAATTAATTCTCCATTGAGTTCAGGAACAAAAAGGACATTTTCTAAAGTTATATCAATTCCATTAGATGTTTTGCCTTTTACACTTCCAATACCTTTCACTTCCAGTGCAGTGGAGCGGGATGCACATCGAATAGTTCCTGATGACGGTTTGATGAATGAAAACCAGTCTTTCTGAGAGCACATATGGGATGTTGCCCCGGAATCAATAATGAACTTTTTCGGACTTCCGAAAGTCAAATTGCCAGCAGCAAACGATAGAGCAGAAGAATATTTTTCATCAGTCTTAGATTCAGATTTGAATTTACATTCCTTTTTAAAATGACCAACACGACCACAATTATAGCACGTTTTCTTTTTACAGAATTTAGCAGTATGTCCTTTCTTTTTACAATGAAAACATTTGAGTTCTTTTCTCGTAGAAAAAGCCACACTATCCACAATTTGTTTCATAAAACGAATACTTGTTTTATTTCTCGAATCATTCAAAAGAGCTTCAGAGTCTATCAAACGCTGAGTTACAAAATCTAACGATAAATTCTCACTCGGTTGATTCTCTAATGCAACCTTAACATTTTCGAATTCTGGAGGGAGAGACATCAAAATATAGACGACAGTATCAATATCACTAACCTCCGCTCCAGACATTCGTAAATCGGCGATAAGTTTTGAAACTTCCTCTATGTGCTGGCGCATTGGAACATCTCTGTTTTTCTTAAATGTAGCAAGACGTTTTCTAGTTAGTATTTGGCTTACCGCTCCTTTGCTTTCATAAACAGCATGAAGTTTCTCCCATAATTTCTTCGCCGTATTTTCACCACTCATTGATACGAGCACTTGATCACTTAAGAGTGACATGAGTAATGCGTAGGCTTTCTTTCCTTTAACGACTTCTGCTTCCTTATTCACATCGGGCTCCTTAACTAAGTATGTTTCCAGTTCTTCCGCAGACAAAACAGCTTCCACTCGTCGCCGCCAAACAGGAAAGTTCTTCCCATCAAATGGATTTACTCCATACAAACCATGCAGCGAAGCCATTGCTTATTGATAAAATTATTCTATCAAGCAATAAATTAAAACTAGAAACTGCTTTCAATTTATGACAGTGAAAACCACGCTCTGCTGTTGAAATTCGTTAAACGAACAAGAGTCCATGAATCGCAAAAAGAATATTTAATGAAGCAAGTTACAAAGAAAGAAATTATACATATACTAAACTAATAGAACAGAACATTGTGTATTTATAGATTTTGGACGGCTTGAACACAACCACCAATCAGAAGGCAGCGCAGCAGACGATTTGTAAGAGCAGACGATTGCGGACGTCTTAGAAGACTACAGTTTTACAGACGATAATAGACTTACTTTGTGTTTCTTTGCGATTACTTGCATTATATTATTTACAACAGTTTTTTTTTACAGTATAGTTGTCACTGTAGCTGGTCCAGTCTTTTCAACTCATCGCTCCAAGATGATCAATAAAAGTACTCACCCAGAACGAGTCTCTCGATTGTTGGAAAAGCCACATCTTTCCACTGACATTCTCTCACAACAGGCTTCATTGCATAGCTATCCAAGGGTTGCAACCATCCATCTAAGCATTCTGTTGATTCACTTTATCCACACACCCTTCATCATCTTTGGTTCCATCACGTTAGGTAGTCCTTTGTTTCAAGGAAGCACTTGATTCTCAGGAATCTCTCGATGAGCTTTGGTCCATCTGCTGCAATCCTCACTTAGAGAGTGTAGACTGTTTCAAGGAAGCACTTGATCCTCAGGAATCTCTCGTTCGAGCTTGCACAGATGGTCCATCTGCTGCAATTCTCACCAGCTGGATTAGAGAGTGTAGACTTTGCATGTTTGCTGAACCGCACGTCAACCGTAAAACTGGAGGTTGAAGAGGTTTGACGGTTGTCAGACGGTCTGCAGACAGTCGGTCAAAAAAATATATGAGCACGGGACCCCATTCAATTTTTTCACGAATAAGCTTACGCGGTTCGATCGTTACCAAGGTTGTTTGCTGAATAAATTGTGTTTTGACCATGGTTGGTGTAGCCGATGAAGCTGGATTGACCAAGGTTGGAAGGCTGAAGATTCCATTTGACAAAGATTGGAAGTTTGAAGATTCCAAAGTTGGATTCAGTTGGGTTAGGTTCCAAGGATGGCAGCTGTTGATGTGATGCTAGTAATGTCCAATGATGGCAAGTGCTGTCTGGACATTCAGCTTGGAAGGTCAGAGTTTTCACAAGAAAAACTTGCCAGATGTGTGTGATGCTAGCAACGTCCAAGGATGGCAAGTGATACCTGGAAGGAATGAGACTTTAGTTGGATATAACTTACCAAGATTGATGTGGTGCTAGTAATGTCCAATGATGGCAACGTTGGAATCCATGGTTGGACACTGTTTACATGACGTTTCGATGGACCAAGTCTTGTCACTGCAGGACTCACCAAGATTTGTGAATGGAAAACACAAAAAAAATGGATGCTCTCAAGCTTAGATCTTTTCCACAGAGGAGACCAAGTTCCTCTACGAGGAACTTGGTCTCCTCTGTGGAAAAGATCTGAGCTTGAGAGCAACCAAGATTGGTCATCAAAGTGCCAAAAAAGGGCCCTCAGCAACAATCTCATGCTCTCTATGATGGAGAACATGAGATTGTTGCTGAGGGCCCATTTTGGTGTAGTGTATGGTATGGAAATACATAAATGACACAAATGTGTAAAGTTAAATAAATATTTATTAAATAAATTAGGAAATATATACATGATGATGATTTTTTTTTACATAAATTGTTCCCAAAACCGGTCATTGTCGTCCGGCTGGGGTATGAACGATACTGCCTCCTCGTCTTCATTTAAAAAGTCTGACAAGTCCGGCATAGGCATATCGTTTAAAAAGTTCATGTCCGACTCTGCTTGTGGCAACTCGTCTCCTTCGTGTGGCAACTCGTCGTCCTCCTCGTCGTCAGAATCTGTTGGTGGTTTGTAGAGTCCATCGTCTCGTATTTATCTCGATGGTGCAGGTGGAAGGTTAGGCATTGAATACGATTCGAGAATCTCTCCTGTCAACTCGCCACAAGAAAGATCCAGTGGTTGTTGTTCAATCCGCCGCTTTTTCTTTGGAGCTTCTGGACTGCAGCACATTTCAATGCGTTTCCTGGCAATGCCCAATCCTGATGTTTTCCTTGCCACGCAGCTGGAACAAGTCCATTCCTCTGTTGTGTTGACTGCGGCATCCTTAGTAGTAGTAGTGAGTTGTGGCGGTGGTGGTGATTGCTGCTGCTGCAGTGGCGGTTGGACAATCCAAGTCAACTGGTCTCATGTCGATACGAGCACCAGTTGGGTAGTTTCTTGAGTTTCTGCAGGGATCTCTGGGGAAATGGGTGAAGGTTGGATGTCTTGAAACATTTCTTCGATGAGGTTCCTCTCTGCATCGGTTGGTTGAGGTGGAACTTCAAGGATCTGACTATTGTTATGGTTGAATGTAATGTCAGATGTTTCAGATGCTGGAGGAGGAGGACTCCACACTGGTGTCGCCGGCGGTCTGTCCAAGTACCCCATGCTAGCATTGGGCCGGAGTACTCGGTCTGCTGTCGGTGAGGCAAAGCGGTAAATCCCTCTTCTCTCCAAGTCATCAGCAGTAGTTTCATGTATGACATCTAGTTGAAAAAGGCTTTTCTCACATGTTAGAATGACATACGTCGTGCCTGGTCTTACTCTGTAGATGGAAAAGGGCTGCAATACATAACGGTCGTACAGGAACTGGTCGTACGAAGAAAAGCCTTTCGATGTGGCCACGAAGGATGCCGGTGCAGAGGTTCTGTAGCGGCGTTTCTTTGGACTATTGGAGTTACTAAAGATGTGAGCCGGCCCACCCGAAGGTATACGGCAATGTCGTCGACAGTAATCCCTGAGGAACCAGAAAAAGTCAAAGGTTGGATAACCAACAAAATGGGGCATCTATTGAGACTCTGTCTAACTGGAAGGGTGAACTTGTTGCAAGGATTGTATTCGTAATACAGGATTGGAGCAGCCGATGTTTGAATAACGTGGACGGTCCCTGGATCCGGTGTTCTTTGTCCAAACGTAAAGAACATTTTGACCAGGAAGATGTTTTCCCACCGGAATCCAAGGCGCACGTCCTCATTCTGCCGGCCTGCCGATGTCGGTGTTTTGTCTAGCCGATGTTCGGCTCTTGCCCAGTCCAATCTTCCGTATTCTATCACGCTGCACTTTTGACTTTCGGCATACAGTCTATGAATGTTTGCCGTCCAAGCATCCGGCGGCAGCATGTGAAAGTAAATCCTGAGTCCTCTCAGGAATACGATGAAGCTTAGGAGGGTGGATGTCGTTGAGGGGACTTTAGGATCCAGTGTCTGGACGGCAGTTTGTCTGAGATTGTTGGGAAAATGTCAATACCGGTGCTGGAGGAAGCATCTGGACTGTACGGCTGCTCGGCTGGACGTTTCGGATGGCTGCTGTGAGATTTGGATTCTTTGACTGCAGGAGAAGGACTGGAAGAAGGCTCGGCAGGACGCTTCTGCTGTTTGCTGTGAGATTTGAATGCAGTCGGACGAGAGGATAGACGGTGGGAATCTGCTTGTCGGCAAGACTTTTTGGATACTGATGCATCATCTCGGCAGGCAGGTCGTTTGAATTCATCTGACAAAGTGGGACGACGAGGAGGCTCTTGTTCTGCTTCAGGTCTGCCGCCGGAGCTCTTCATTACATCTGTCTGAGTTCGCTTAAAGGTTTTTGGAATTGGACGGTCGATGGTTTGACGACTGGGCATCTCGTTCATGAATACTGGCATTGGAAGGACGGGATGACAACTTTTGATGGCGTCGATAATCATCAGCAGGTCTGGAATCGTTTGCCATGCTTGCAAGGAAAGGATACAGGAAGGCGAGAGAGATGACTGGTAGTGAGGCAGTCCTCAGTCTGAATGCTTTCCGTCTGAATCGAGCCTGCTTATATACTCAGCAGCAATCTGGAATATTGCCATTTACCAACGTTGGATCAGCCTTCAGAACCCTCTTTATGCCCTTAAAAGGCAAGGAATTTGGTGGCGTGATGAGGAAAATACCACTTGAAACCGTTCCAAGTGGGTCACGTTGCAGAGTGTCTGTACATGTGCCATCCAAACATTTCGCCTACCAACATTGTCCTTAAACTTTTGGATTGAGACCAACGAAGGCAGGCGAGAGTGGTGAAGGTTTCCATCTCTACTGGCATTGAGCAAGTCTTGCAAGATTGGAATCTTGGAATATTGATGTCAGCAGGAACATTACGAGCTTGCAAGCTTGGATTCTTGATGGTGTCCATCATTGAGGTGATGCCCTTTTTCCAAAATCTCTGTTTTTGACACCCATGCTTGGTCAGCCACTGATAAGACACAAGACTACTCCCATTTCGTTCTATAGAGACCAGTTAGTTGACCTCGTCCTCGACCACCCAGTGCAGGGATCCGACAACTCCATAGACAAGTTGCACCCAGCGCTCGACCCGAATGTCTCTGTGGACCGGTGCCATGTCTGGATGCGTTTGTCAGGAGTGTTCTTCCGAGTTACGAGTGTCCGACTGTCTGCGAGTCGAACAATAATGAATCTTACGTCAAACTGGTTACTCTGAGAAACACGGGAGCGTGTCTAGCAGTCAATCAGTCTATACCAACAACCATGAGCAGAATAACTCTTGACATGCACTTGTTCCAAGATTTCTATCTTTACATCAACATCCATACTTGGTCAGTGAATAGACAAAAAAGAAAACCCCATTTCGTTCTATAGAGACCAGTTAGTAGACCTCGTCCTCGGCCACCCAGTGCTGGGATCCGATGCTTCCTTAGCCTACTTGCACCTGGCGTTCGACCCGAATGCCGCTATGGACCGGTGTCATTCCAGGTGCGTTCGTCAGGAGCATTCTTCCGAGTTACGAGTTGCACGAATGTCTGCGAGACGTGCAAGAATGAGTCTTACGTCAAACTGGCTACTCTGAGAACAAGGGGCATGTCTATCAGTCTATACTTACCAAGTACTGGATGTGTTGCTTAGAAGGAACAAGGAAGAGAAAGTGCATGACTTTTTGGATCGGCAAAGACTGGAACTCTTCAGGAAGCTGCTTCCTTCCTTCATCGGGAACAAGGCTCATCTGAGTGACAAAGACTCGAGCTGAAGCTTATGTAGTGTCGAGGTGGTTGAGAGCTCAGCTAGGTTGAGACAACTAATGTTGGAAAATATATATATATATATATGTATATATATAATATATATATATATTTTTTTTACATGTTAGTTGTCTTAGCTTGGCTGGATCGTCAGAGAGTTGTATCTCTTCCAGTCTCTATAGACATTCCCATGACACAATTTATATCCAAACAACTTTGATGAAAGAAGTGATGATTATGAAGAAATTATTCAGGATCCATAACCTCGTCCACCTCCATTTCTGAGTCATTGTCGGTATATTCCACTCCTTCCTCAGTGGAAATACCATCAGAAGATGTGGCATCGACCTGCGGTTCGTCTTCTGAGGCATCCTCAAAGACTTGTTGCCTGGGTTTTTCAGCATCAAGAATCAAGGGTACATTGTCTGCTTCAGGAAGTGGTGCGTGTACCTCTTGATCATTAGGATCCACCTCTGGAGAAGCGTCGGCAAATGCTGCAACCTCTCCAAGGCACTCGGTTAATGGCTTGAATGATTGACTTGATTGCTTCATCATTAACTTGATATTATGGATGATGCTTGAATAGTGATTAAGCTTAGAATGAAGACTTGGAGCTGAGTGTCTAGTCTATATACTCTACGACTCAACTGATGATTCAACCAAGCCGAGTCATCTCATATGAAGTATCAAAGAGAAAAAAATTTTTTTCCAGCATGCATTTCTAGAACTCTGGAACACCTGGAACTCTTCAGCATGCACTTCTGGAACAACTGGAACTCTTCAACATGCATTTCTGGAACAACTGGAACACTTCAGCATGCACTTCTGGAACGCTGTAACTCTGGAACTCTTCAGCATACACTTCTGGAACAACTGGAACACTTCAGCATGCACTTCTGGAACTCCGGAACTCTTAAGCATGCATTTCTGCAACAACTGGAACTCTTCAGCATGCATTTCTGCAACAACTGGAACACTTCAGCATGCACTTCTGGAACTCTGGAACAGCTGGAATTCCTCAGCATGCACTTCTGGAACTCCGGAACACTTCAGCATGCACTTCTGGAACAACAGGAACATTTCAGCATGCACTTCTGGAACAACTGGAACTCTTCAGCATGCACTTCTGGAACAACTGGAACTCTTCAGCATGCACTTCTGGAACTCTGGAAGGACTGGAACTCTGGAACTCTTCAGCATGCACTTCTGGAACAGCTGGAAAGACTGGAACTCTTCAGCATGAACTTCTGGAACAACAGGAACACTTCAGCATGCACTTCAGGAACTCTGGAACTCTTCAGCATGCACATCTGGAGCAACAGGAACAGTTCAGCATGCACATCTGGAGCAACAGGAACAGTTCAGCATGCACATCTGGAGCAACAGGAACAGTTCAGCATGCACATCTGGAACAACTGGAACACTTCAGCATGCACTTCAGGAACAACTGGAACTCTTCAGAATGCACTTCTGGAACAACAGGAACACTTCAGCATGCACTTCAGGAACTCTGGAACTCTTCAGCATGCACTTCTGGAACAACTGGAACACTTCAGCATGCACTTCTGGAACTCTGGAACTCTTCAGCATGCACTTCTGGAACTCTGGAGCACTTCAGCATGCACTTCTGGAACTCTTCAGCATGCGCTTCTGGAACTCTGGAACAACTGGAACTCTTCAGCATGCGCTTCTGGAACAACTGGAACACTTCAGCATGCACTTATGGAACACTGGAACAACAGGAACTCTTCAGCATGCGCTTCTGGAACAACTGGAACACTTCAGCATGCACTTCTGGAACTCTTCACATACAATTTTCCAAGACCTCTCCTGTTTGACATTCAGACTTGGTACAGACCAATCAGACACAAGACTACCCCATTTCGCTCTAATCGACCTCATCCTCGGCCACCCAGTGCAGGGATCCGATCACTCCATATCCAAGTTATACCCAGCGCTCGACCCGAATGTCGCTATGGACCGGTGTCATGCCCGGGTGCGTTTGTCAGGAGGTCGTATCCGAGGGACGAGTGCACGACCGTCTGCGAGTCGGCAGTAAAGTCAATCTTACGTCAAACTGGTTACTCTGAGAACACGAGGCATGTCTAGCAGTCAATCAGTCTTTTACGTACCGCGTACAGAACGTCTCCCAGGAGAAGGAACAAGGAAAAAGTGCATGACTTGGAACTCTGGAACGGCAAGGACTGGAACTCTTCTGGAGGCTGCTTCCCTCCTCTGGAAAAAGGCTCATCTGATTTGGGAAGGCTCGAGGTTCAGCTTTTATCCTGCCCAGATGATGAGGAGGCGGCGCTGAGAAGACAACTGACATGTCAAAAAAAAAATTTTTTTTTGACATGTCAGTTGTCTCATCATCTTCAGCAGAGGCTCGACTGGCAGTTGAGGATCTTCTTTCTTCTTGCATCATCTTCTTGCTTCATCACAGGAACATCCAAGCTTGGTCAGTAAATAGACCAATCAGACTAAAGATTTCCCCATTTCGTTCTATAGAGACCAGTTAGTAGACCTCGTACTCGGCCACCCAGTGATGGGATCCGATGCTTCCTTAGCCTACTTGCATCTAGCGTTCGACCCGAATGTCTCTATGGACCGGTGTCATTCTAGATGCGTTCGTCAGGAGCATTCTTCCGAGTGACGAGTGCAAGACTGTCTGCGAGTCTTGCAACAATGGATCTTACGTCAAACTGGTTACTCTGAGAACACGGGGCATATCCATCAGTCTATCGGTCTATACTTGACATGCTTCTTCAACTCGAACGGATAGGTCTGGAACAACAAGCTTCAACTGGAACGGCAAGGACATGAACTATTCCCATGCACCTTTTCCGACATCTGGCTTGACAGGAACATCCATTCATGGTAGACCAATCATACAAAAGACTTGCCCATTTCATTCTATAGAGACCAGTTAGTTGACCTCGTCCTTGGCCACCCTGTGCAGGAATGCGATGCTTCCTAAGCCTACTTGCACCTGGCATTAGACCCGAATGTCGCTATGGACCGGTGTCATTCCAGGTGCGTTCGTCAGGAGCATACTTCCGAGTTACGAGTGCACGACTGTGTGCGAGTCGTGCCGTAATGAATCTTACGTCAAACTGGCTACTCTGAGAATACGGGCCATGTCTAGCTTGACATGCTTCTTCAACTGGAACAGCAAGTTTCAACTGGAACGGCAAGGACTTGAAGTCTTCACATGCACCTTTTCCGACATCTGTCTGGACAGGATGTATTGGGACGAGTATACATCCCTTGATGGACCGTCTCCATAGACTTAGCATTATTCCCATGTTAATCCTATGGGACCAATGCTATTCCTATGGAACTAATGCTATTCCTATGGGGGTAGACCCTATCTCGGCCCCTATGGGTCCTAGGGCTTAGATATTTTGTGGGTGGACACTTGACCCGAGGGGGGGAGTGGATGGTGGTGGGGGCGGATTTCGAAGGTCGTTGGAACGGTACAAGTCATATATCGTTGGATAGCTCTCGACCCCACGAGTATAATGCTAGAACGGCATGGTCCTATGTATCACCGTCCTAGAGTTATAGGGCATATAGTAATCAATGCTGACCATCATGGTTCTCGGCATCTAATTACGCTAAAGACATGGGACTGGTGTCGTTGGATAGAGCTCGACTAGGTCTACTATCCCTCCAAAGCACATGTCTCTGGATGCTATCCCACACTTGCAGCAGTCAGAAAAAAAAAGTTTTTGGAACGGCCAAAATTTTCAACAGCTTATATTTTTTATGGAAGAGGGGCCTGGGCCAAGTGGGTGGTATGCCTCAAGAGGGTTAGTCATCCATGACATGCATACCAATCGGCAAGTTGCTACATGTCATAGAGTTGGAGCAGTGGTCAGCCAAACATTCACTTCAACAGGTCCATCTTTGAACTGCTACTGCGTCCATGCAATACATGCGAGGACTACCGGACTTGCTTTAGGATACGTGGGGTGATGTCAGGTGTGTGTCTGTAAATTTTCATGATCCTGGCCCTGTAACTCTTTTTGCTAGAGACTATCATGTCAACCCATAGCTCAGACCTGAACCACATTTCGGCCTATAAACCATAGGTTTATACCTTCTATGAACTCAAACTAAATTGTGTCAAGTACGGCATGCCAAGCTCTAACAACCTATATCATCAGATTCTCCCTGGCCGGTAAGTGCTTGGGAGACTGCCACCAAAATCGTCATTTCCCATGGCACCAAGTTGCGTCTGTCACTGATTCTAAGTGGCGCCAGCTAGGACAACCGGACCAACGTTGGGATACATGTTGAGAGAGATAGAGTGTATCCATAAAGTTTCATGGTCCTAGACCTGTAAGTTTTCTTTCGGTTTTTACACGTACCCTTTTTTGCAACTATAGATGTTTTCATCGCAGCTGGACAAGTGAGGTATCATATGAAAGGCCTCGACGCATAGTATGCAACGTGCAAGATTGGTGACTATAGCTGCTCCTGTTCAGGTGTCACCTCGTCTCAACGTTTTCAAGTCATGTATGAATGCTTCATCGGTCATACCTCGTCCATCACAAGTGCCAGCGAGACTGGACTGGTTCTATATGACACAGAAGGGTCCATGCGTCATTTCTATGCCGTCATTGTGTATCTATCCTTATGCGCCCTCTACGTATAAGGTTGCAAAGACAGCCTACCACTCAAGTGTGAAACATTTTGGCGTTTATAGCCTGTGGCGCAAACATTGGATAAAGTCTGCTAGGTTACAGATGAATGTGTCATGCCAAGATGCACCCACCTGCACCATCAATTTGTCGCTGACCGGTGTGTGCTTGGGAGATTACCACCAAAATCGTCATTTTCCATGTTACCAAGTTGAGTCTGTCACTGCTCCCAAGTGATGCTAGCTAGGACAACCGGACCAACGATGGAATACATGTTGAGAGGGACTGATTATACCTGTAAAGTTTCATGGTCCTAGCCCTGTAAGTTTTTTCTCCCGGATTTTACACGTACCCTGTTTTTAGCAACTATAGATGTTTTCATCACAGCTGGACGAGTGAGGTATCGTATAAAAGGTCTCGATGCATAGTATGCAACGTGCAAGTTTGGTGTCCATAGCTGTCCCGGTTCAGGTGTCACCTCGTCTCAAAGTTTTCAAGTCATGTATGAATGCTTCATTAAGTGATCCAATGTTGGTTCGTAGGGTGATGTAAAAAAAAGGGTGGTTCCGAGTGATGGAGACCACCACTCGGAACCACCCTTTTTTTTACGGTAAAAGCTGTCACTGTACACAAATGTCTTTCAGAGAACCAAGTTAATCTAAAATAATCACATCCGGACTTTGTCTACCAGACTGGTCCGAGTTACTTTCAGAGTATGTTTGGTTGTTATGTAGTCGTCGATAATATTCGGCTAAATACTCTTCAGTTTCCTCGATAAAGTCTGATAGTCCATCCAAGTCCGAGTCCAAGTCGTCGTGGGACAAGTTCGGGGTCGGTCGGAGTAAACTGCTGTTCAATTCCACATCTTCCTCCTCCTCCTCATCGGAATCTCGCAGCAGTTCCTTCTTGGCCAGCATTTCTCCTCGCTGTCCGCTACAAACGGAACAGCCCATACTCTCATTCCCACTTCCTTGCAACCAAGTGTCCAGGCACAGACAGTGCATCTTGGTCCCGCAGCATGCTAGTGTCGAGACTGGCACCGAGGGATTTAAAGAAATCCCGCAGAAGCCACACTCGGGGAAGCTGGGTAGAAATTCTACCCGGCAGAGTGGGCACTGGGTGAGCTCCGACCCAAAGCACTGCAGGACGCAATTGTGGTGGAATACATGCCCGCAGGCCAAGCGGCAAGATGCGGAGATGTCTCTAAAAGCAGAGTGAGCGACTGGTTATGAGGGCTGGAGCTCTGCATCCTGCTTATAAACAGGGAGTTTGCGTCATAATCACGTCTTTCTATCGCAGCCAACTGGAAGCAGAGTTTTGAGTTGGGAGGGAAGGACGTCACAGGCCATTGGATCAACCAGACACTACGTTTCATGTGACGTCGTGAAAAAGTAGGTGAAGGGGCGGGTGGGTATGATGATTTTATGATGAATCCAACGTTGATGACCAGGACCATTGGCCATACATCTCGTTAAGTAGTCTTCCAAATATGGGTTCAAAGTTTTACATGTTTTGTTCGAAATGAAGCTTCTACCAACTCATCCTTGGGTAGTGTAACCACTTGTGATGATTCCATGTCTTGTCAATTCAGAAGAAACATTGGTGCAGCAGATGATTCAGCACACAACTATCCATATTGAGAGAACAACAATGTTGGTTCTACCACAAGTTCTTTGTGACTGGGAACAACCAACTTGGAACCATTGATGTGGCGATGGCATCAGATGATGTCTCTACAAACAAGGACATTATTGCTTCAGGAGTATGATGAATGCTTAAATTCACCAAGCATTCTCATATCATTCAAATGACTGAAACATATGATGATGACAATGACGCCTTGATTGGAAGACTGTGAATGCATTTACCGATTTCTTCAAAGAGAGATTGTAACCAAGGAAAGACTAAAGTGACCAACGTGATAGTTGTGTAGGAATGATCTAGACATATGATTGATGAATGATTATATCTTAACTGAATTATTATATAAGTACAGACTTGACTGAAGAGCTGAAGATGTTGCTGAGAATGATGTAGACATACATAGTATTAAAAAAATTTTTTTTAATTAATATTATGAGTGTCTACATCATCGTCCTAGAACAGGCCTAGGTGTTACAACATTCATACAAGTCTTTATGACCTAACAGTGTCAACGCTCCAATCTTTGTCGTACACCTCAAGCTTCTCGTTGATGCGATCAAGTTCTTTCACCAAGTGTTTCTTCCTGGCACGCATCAGCTCTACATCCTTGATGTCTTGGTACATCCAGCTCCTCAGCAACTTTACTTTTTCCATGCAGCAGCGCACACGGTTCTCACCAGGCGAGAAGCTTCCATCGTGCCAGCCGCACGAGGTAGCTTCTTCCCCGCCGTACATTTTCTTTAGCTCACGGATGTTTGGACAGCCAAACTCGTCCAGGTCGATGGAAGGAATACCCAGTCGATCCAAGAGCTTCTTCTCCTGACGTCCTCCTTTGTAGGCCACCAGAGTTTTGTCTTTGCAGGAGTATCTCTCGTACAGCCGCAGTACCAAGTCTTGAAGCTCTTCGAACGAGACCAACGGCCATTCGTTATACCATGATTTCAACGGCAGACCATGGACGTGCTTCAGCAAATGTTGCAGCTTCGTATGGTCATAGACTTTACAAACTCCTCTCAGGTCTATGGTATAATACCCCGTGTCTGGAAAAGTCACTGCCGCATAACCAACCTCTCTCGCGTAGAATCATCCGCCTTCATAGAATCCTTGAAAGTTGAGGATCATGCAAACATTCTCCATGACGTGTGGATAGCAGTGGGAAGACTTGTCTGAGGAACCTCTCACGACGAGGCTTTATATATACTGAGCTGATATTGTCAGGCTTCATGGTTGAGACATGTTGCTTGCCATCCACACATGGGTTTTGTTCAACGGGACCAACTGGAATTATGATTATGGGATTAAAACTTACCACCAATGTTGGACATGTGTGAAAAAATATATTGGCCTCCAGCGAGAGCACAACCTGATCCATTGCCGGTGGCACTTGGAAAATCAGGTTGAGCTCTCGCTGGAGGCCAAGTCCCAGTGTGATTACATTCCAATATTGGTGCCCAGAGTGACCAAAAAATAACCCCAGCGAGTCTTCCTCGGCGCTGCCAAATGTGCAGCGTTCGAGGAAGCCTCGCTGGGGTTATTTTGCATCAACTCATGGGTACACACATATACAGGAAAGACACAAAAAGTAAGCAATAATATTTATTAAATATTAAAAATTATACACAATAATTCAGAATTATAACACATAAATTTTTTACATATTTACACAGTCCATCACAATTGGACACACATCATAGCCAGCTGTTGCAAAGTATCTGAAAAAGACACAAATTATTCGTATCAAAAGATTCCATGATGGTTGGTTGCAAAGACTTTTATCAAAGGACTTGAGCATACTTACCAGTCTACCACTGAAGGATGCCATCCAATTTTTTCTCCAGTGTTTTTAGCTTTTCCTCGATATTTTTCTTCTGGGCCATCAAGGATTTAATTTCCCGCAAGCAGTTGTCTTCACTCTCACCCATCAGCCAGGTCCTCAGCAGTTTTGCCTTGCCCATGGCACAGGGCACCCGGTCCAGAGTCGGCGTAAACCTTGCGTCGTGCAGTCCGCAGCTTCCATCTTCCGGTCCGTATTCTTGCTGGAGAGCTTTGACGCCAGGACAGCCAAACTCCTCCAAATCGACGTTTGGTATCCCCAACTGCCCCAGAAGCATTTTTTCATGAATACCTCCCTTGTACGCCACTATGTCTTTTCCGTGCTTGCTGTGGGCCGCATATATTCTGGCTACGTGCTCGTACAAGGATTTGACAGGCACGGCTCTCTCACCCTTGATGGGCAGCGGGGACAGTCCATGAAGTCACTGCCGGCAGTAGGAATTTGTGGAGTTGTCCAACTCCGATGGTGAAAGAGCTTCACTCAAGTCAAAGCTTATGAAACCTACGTCCGGCAGCGTGGTCGAGGCGAATCCCAGTTCTCTGGTGACAAAGTCCCCAGCAGCATTCTTGAATCCTTGCATGTTGATTATTAAACATACGGTATCCATGGCAAAGACTTGGAAGGAAGGAAGACTTAACGATGACTTGGAGAGGAAGAGCAGTAGGAGCAACAGGCAGTCACGGAGGAAATATCGTGAATATCTGAAGCGGTCTGGCGAGCAGCTTATATACCCCGCTGGAACCAGGAAGTATTCGCCCACTCAGACAAGACTTTTCATCACCGCGATAACGCGAGACACGACGCAATAGCCTTATCACTTCCTCATTCCTCAGTTCACATGGTCCATTCAATGCTTCGAACCATCGTTGGATAGTCTCAAGGACGCAAATGCAAAGCTTCATGGTTACCTTACCAAACATGGTAACTTGTATCGTTACATGCAAGGAACGCACATTCTACTCTTCCAACGATACTGCTGCTGCACACCATTGCAAGCTATAACTATGAAATGTTTCAATCTTTGGATGCTCATTTGCCTGGGTAGCAGGATCGATTCATGCCGGTGGTAAGCTCAGTTACTACCAATGTTGGGCATGTTGTGAAAAAAATTATTGGCCTCCAGCGAGAGCATAACAACCTGATTCATGCCGGTGGCACTTGGATAATCAGGTTGTGTTCTCGTTGGAGGCCAAGTCCCAGTGTGATTATATTCCAATGTTGGGCATGTTGTGAAAAAAATTATTGGCCTCCAGCGAGAGCATAACAACCTGATTCATGCCATACTCGGTGGCACTTGGAGAATCAGGTTGTGCTCTCGCTGGAGGCCAAGTCCCAGTGTGATTACATTCCAATATTGGTGCCCAGAGTGACCAAAAAATAACCCCAGCGAGTCTTCCTCGGCGCTGCCAAATCTGCAGCGTTCGAGGAAGCCTCGCTGGGGTTATTTGCATCAACTCATGGGTACACACATATAGGAACGACACACAAAAAGTAAGCAAAAATATTTATTAAATATTAAAAAGTATACATATATAAAATGATATAAAACATAAATTTTTTACATATTTACACATATTTACACAGACACATAGTCCCGCGTTGGAATATTGCCTGCTGTCCGCAAAGTGAAGCAGCTGAAAAGGAAAACATATCATTCGTATCAAAAGATTCCAAGTTAGATGGTTGCAAAGAATCTTAGAAGGACTGAGCATACTCACCAATCTACCAAGTTGAGGCAGACTTCATCTTGGCCTCAATACTTTGAAGCTCTCTCTCCAATTCCTCCTTGCGCTGCTTGAGAAGTCTCTCTCTTTCGTCTGTCCACCAACTCCTTAGCAGTTTAACTTTCTCCATAGCGCACTCCACCCGGTTTCTGTGCGGCAAAACTTCACGTCGTGATACCCACACGATCCATCTTCTTCGCCTCCGTACATTTGGCGGAGCTTTTCAATCCTAGGGCAGCCAAACTGTTCAATGTTAACAGCAGGAATTTGGAGATTCATCAAGAAAATGTTTTCATGGATGCCGCCCTTGTATCCCACGACATTTCTTTGCTCCGTTTTCACAGATTCGTACAACCGCATCACTTGAAAATCCAACTCTTTTTGCGGAAGGGCCCTCTCACCAGTCCTGGGATACAGCGGCAATCCATGCAGGTTTTGTCGGCAGTAATTGATGCTTCTCTCCTCATCTCCCGTAGGTCGCCTGATTACTTCTCCCAAGTCTATCGTGAGGAATCCAACCCATGGACCGGCAGCATATGCCATCTCTCTGGGAAAAAAAATTCCACTCAGATCAAAACCCTGGAAATTGATAATCATGCATACCCGATCCATGGCTGAGTTTGGACTTGGAAGAATCAAAGATTTGCAGAGGGAAGAGCAGCAGGAGCAACAGGCAGGCAGACTGGGAAAGGAACTATCGTGAATGTCTGAAGCCGGTCTGGCGAGCAGCTTATATACCCCGCTGGAACCAGGAAGTAATCGCCCACTCAGACAAGACGTTTCATCACCGCGATAACGCGAGGAACGACGCAATAGCCGTATCACTTCCCCGTTCCTCTGTGCACGTGATTCGTCTGATGCTTCGAACCATCCTTGGATACTTTCAAGGACGCAAATGAAAGACTTCGTGGTTGCCTTACCAACCATGATGACTTGTGTCGTTACATGTAAGGAACACACATTCTACTCTTCCAACGATACTGCTGCTGCTGATACACTCTTGTCCGCCACTGAAATGTTTGAATCTTTCGATGCAAACCAATCATGGACAGGCAATGCAGGAAGCTGGGGGACGATGCAATCGCACCAACGATGAATCTATGTGAAACACTTTACGGGTGGCGGGATGCTGCCAAGGACGGATCGTCCAAACGGTTTGCCCTGGATCACAAGGCGTTCCAACGTTGGGGAGACACTTCAACGTTGATAACATCAACTGAGCAGACTTGTTTGGCAACACACGGCAAGGCAGAAGATTACAGCCATCCATGCAAGATTTCAATTGCTATCACAGCCATACAGGCAGCAATAACTATGGATATATAATTTATTAACATAAAAGTAAACACGTAATTATATGTATACATATAAATTTTTTTGTCTTATATATATGTATACATATAATTATACTTTTCTTATCATATATTATTATACATATAAATTTTTTTATCTTATCATACATATAATCATACTTTTCTTTAGCTTATCATACTTTTTTTAATCTTATATATAATCATATTTTTCTTTAGTTGGGTTAAGCAGTTAGTCTAAAAAGGGTCCGGACTATCTAAGAATATTTTTTTATTTTTTTATTTTTTAACATAATATTATATGAGATGAGACTGAGCTCGAGGTGGTGGTCCATGGAGCTCAGCCTCGACAGTTCATCATCATCATGAATGGAGTCACGTGACATCATAATTTTTTTTACCGTCCCTCCCATATCTCTACCATGATTAGTGTTGGCTGGAATGCCATGGTTTTGAAAAGTCTGCCTTCCTTACCAATTCATTCATTCCACGTCAAACCAAGGAGGGATCCTATCGTTCGAGTGGGTAACAACTTTGCTGAGCATACACATCCATCTTGACGCACAGGATCCAACGTTTTGAAGCAAAGGCTCTACCCCTGAAAAGTCTCGTTGGATGGAAGTATTCATCCTACAGTGGCATATATAAGACGTGACATTGCACCAGGATCCAGTCAAGTCTGAAACCTTCCTCTGCATCGGTTCAAGAGAAAGATCTCAGCATGGCCAACGTTTCAGATGCCCCGTTGTCTGAACAGCCCCAGGATCAAATGCTAGAATGCAGTATCTGTCTCGTCAATGTTGAAGTCAAAGAAGCAAAGTCCTTAAAGTGCCGTCATCAGTTTCACGAAGCATGCATCGACGAATGGCTAAAGACGAACCCTACCTGTCCCATGTGTCGATACGTGGTGGTACCAACCTTACCAGCTACGCTTCATGCGATCCTCGTGCACCGCTGTTGGCTGTGGTGGATGGATAATGTCCTTCCAGTAGACGCGGAAGCTTTCCGCAGGTTCTACGATGAGAATCAGGACAAGATTGAAGAAGGTGAATGCACACTTGAGGAAGCTATGATGAAGGAGATTGAATGGTTGGGGACACATCCAAGTATTTTTGTGGGTCATTCAACATTTTTGAGAATATCATAATAGAGTGCAGTCTTGCAAGAGAGACGACTCGCCGAGACTCTAGCCAAGCCGAGGAAACTCATGTAATGGATAAAAAAAAAACATTTTTTTTTTGCAATTGCTGTTGTTTAATAGTTTGTTAGCTAGTGTTCATTTTTCTAAGCATTCTAGAAAGGTACAAGTCAACTGCGTTGCTGATTACTTGCACAGGTAGAGTTCCGTTGGTCCCATTTGGTTTTAAACAATCTAAAATGTACTTGAGCAGTTCCATGTTCTCATGTCTCTCTTCCAAGACCGCAGCCTGTTTCTCCTTTTCTCGACTCAAGTCATTAAGTGCCTTATCAAGCTTTTCTTTCAAGTTAATGTTTTGGTACTTGAGGACATTCCTTTCTTTCAAGACGGCAGCATATTTCTCCTTCTTTCGAGTCAAGTCGTTCAGTGCCTTATCATGCTTGATTTGGAGGCTGCTGAGCTGCTCCTTCAAGTGATTGGCTTCAGGCGTGAATTTTTCTCTTTCTTTCAATGCATCACTAGTCATTTGCTGAGCCTCTTGCATAGTTTGACTGAGTTTTTCTTTCAAGTTTTTGGCTTCAGACTTGACGATGTCTATTTCTTTCAATGCAGTACTCATCATTTGCTGAGTCTCTTGCATATCTTGTCTCATCTGATACTTTTGCTTAATCAGTCCCACGAGTTGCTTCGGTGGACGAAAGTATTCATTACCTATAAAGTCCATTAGACATGATCCTAATGCTGCAGAACGACTCCAACCTTTATTACCACCGTTTGGAGGATTCACTACCCTCCTTGCTGCTCCATTGCAGAGAAACACTACCATGAATGGTTCAGCTGCAGATCTTCTCTCCAGAAACTCGCGATAGTGTACAACACCAGTTCGCTGCACATGGCTTGCACGGTATGTTGATGGAGCTTTCTCCAGGACCTTCTCACCAGCAAAGGGCATAACTAACCCCTTCAGGGATGGATAGGACTCTGTAGCAGCAAGGAGGAATATCTCGTTGTTATCCTCGTCATACTTTCGGACAAAGTCGTTACATGCCTTGTTGCCCATAGCTGCATGTGCCCTCAGGAACTCATCCAATGCACCAGGGATCCCAAGACTGCATAGGCGAGCGCTGAAACGACAGGCTACAAATTCGAAGAAGAAATGGTGACCACCTTCAAAGACGACATTCTTGTTGAACTGTGAAACCTCCTGTGTCTTATGCTCTTCTTCCAAGTCGTCTTGTAGATCCTTCAAATTAATGTCTTCAGCCCTAAGGTGGCATTGAGACTTTGGGCTAGAGACGTACTGCAAGGCATTTAGGAAATGGCTCATGCTTGTCAGGGGTATCTTACGCTTCCACCTGTTGTAGAGCATATCTGGACCTCGTGTCCGCCTCACATCTTTCCATGTGCGTTGAAAGTCTATATTATGACGAGTGAAGAGGATTGCATGCCGATGATGTACGATCGTATCGTCCTCGTCAGGCACAGACTTGCCGTCGCACAAGCAAGAGAAGGGTAGAAGATAGGCAGGACATTCAAACCTCTTTAATTGACGCAAAGCTTCCTGAAACTCTTTGTATACAGCCAACCTCACCATGACATGATAAAACTTGGTGTCAGGATACTTTGCCGTAGTCTCGTAGAGAAAGAATTTGGCCCACATGAGGAAAGGATTCAGGTTAGTTCGCTCGTCAAACTGTAGAGGATTCCAGCATGCTACAGCAGTCTCCAGGGGTATATCATGATACTGTTCAGCTCCATCTGGCCATTTAGGTATCCCGTCATTGTCGGCAAGTCCACTGTCCAGGTAATACTTAAATTCCTCTGGTGTAGGCATCGGAGGATATCCACGCCACACGTTCGGGTCATCCTGGAAATTGTATGCTGCAGGATCCACACCTCTCAGAAGTTTACTGCGACCGCTCATACAATGAGTTGAAGGAGGTTTCTCCATAAAGTCGAACAACTCGATGCTGTAGCAGCTGTAAGGATGTAACTCGTAGTCAGGACGTGGAATCAGTGTCCACATGTTAGGCTTTATGACATCCCTCTCTGTTGGCACCATGCTG
Organism: Latrodectus hesperus; assembly: GCA_037975125.1. Lineage (NCBI taxonomy): Eukaryota > Metazoa > Arthropoda > Arachnida > Araneae > Theridiidae > Latrodectus > Latrodectus hesperus. The sequence goes on from CM075857.1 coordinate 66,697,669, forward strand.
GGTGCATTCAAAACATTTTCAGTCTTTGATGCCAGTTTTCCCCTGGACTCGGCTGGTTCTTTGTCGGAACGTGTAGCAAAAAGAGTGATGAACTTTTGAAGGCATTCCTTTAAGTGTTGACCATGGTTGACAGTCTCACCATAATTCCACTTAACTACCCTGCACCAGTGACAGCTGGATTTGGCCAAACTTTGCTTGCATACTTCTATAAGATGATGCTTGTAATGCTTCGGAAGGACGGAAGTTTTGCAGAAGGGACATAATATTGGAGTGTGGCATGTCCTCAACATATGTTTGTATGCACTGTAGGCTGAGACATCTGCTGGATTCTTCGGCAAGGGTTTGGTACGAGCTCTGCGAACAGGAGGCATCCTTCCGGGACACTGACAAAGGCTAGAATGTTTAATAGAGTTGTTGCAGCAAGCATTTATACAACAGAAAAAAATAGACGTTAAACAACAGCTGTTCTACCCACTTAACCAACCTCTGTCTGGACATCTTTGTTCCATTGCCAGAGATTCAAGTGGAATTGTCTGGATTGTAGTGTGTAGTACTCTAAAAGCCTGCTGGCCATCAGACAGTGAGATACGTACGTAAAGAAGAAGAGAATAAGGTAGACGACAAACATTCTAGATGCTGAGAACCTTGATTGATATAATGTAAAAAAAAATTTTCTTTTTTTTTTGATCCATTACATGAGTTGCCTCGGCTTGGCTAGAGTCTCGGCGAGTCGTTTCTCTTGCAAGACTGCACTCTATTATGATATTCTCAAAAATGTTGAATGAACCACAAAAATACTTGGATGTGTCCCCAACCATTCAATCTCCTTCATCATAGCTTCCTCAAGTGTGCATTCACCTTCTTCAATCTTGTCCTGATTCTCATCGTAGAACCTGCGGAAAGCTTCCGCGTCTACTGGAAGGACATTATCCATCCACCACAGCCAACAGCGGTGCACGAGGATCGCATGAAGCGTAGCTGGTAAGGTTGGTACCACCACGTATCGACACATGGGACAGGTAGGGTTCGTCTTTAGCCATTCGTCGATGCATGCTTCGTGAAAATGATTGGACTGGAATGACACCGGTCCATAGCGACATTCGGGTCTAATGCCAGGTGCAAGTATGCTAAGGAAGCATCGGATCCCTGCACAGGGTGGCCGAGGACGAGGTCAACTAACTGGTCTCTATAGAATGAAATGGGCAAGTCTTTTGTCTGATTGGTCTACCATGAATGGATGTTCCTGTCAAGCCAGATGTCGGAAAAGGTGCATGGGAATAGTTCAAGTCCTTGCCGTTCCAGTTGAAGCTTGCTGTTCCAGACCTATCCGTTCGAGTTGAAGAAGCATGTCAAGTATAGACCGATAGACTGATGGATATGCCCCGTGTTCTCAGAGTAACCAGTTTGACGTAAGATCCATTGTTGCAAGACTCGCAGACAGTCTTGCACTCGTCACTCGGAAGAATGCTCCTGACGAACGAATCTAGAATGACACCGATCCATAGAGACATTCGGGTCGAACGCTAGATGCAAGTATACTTGCATCTAGCGTTCGACCTATAGGTTAACCTATAGGTTAAGGAAGCATCGGATCCCATCACTGGGTGGCCGAGTACGAGGTCTACTTACTGGTCTCTATAGAACGAAATGGGGAAATCTTTAGTCTGATTGGTCTATTTACTGACCAAGCTTGGATGTTCCTGTGATGAAGCAAGAAGATGATGCAAGAAGAAAGAAGATCCTCAACTGCCAGTCGAGCCTCTGCTGAAGATGATGAGACAACTGACATGTCAAAAAAAATTTTTTTTTTGACATGTCAGTTGTCTTCTCAGCGCCGCCTCCTCATCATCTGGGCAGGATAAAAGCTGAACCTCGAGCCTTCCCAAATCAGATGAGCCTTTTTCCAGAGGAGGGAAGCAGCCTCCAGAAGAGTTCCAGTCCTTGCCGTTCCAGAGTTCCAAGTCATGCACTTTTTTCTTGTTCCTTCTCCTGGGAGACGTTCAGTACGCGGTACGTAAAAGACTGATTGACTGCAAGACATGCCTCGTGTTCTCAGAGTAACCAGTTTGACGTAAGATTGACTTTACTGCCGACTCGCAGACGGTCGTGCACTCGTCCCTCGGATACGCACTCGTCCCTCGGAGTGCATGCTGAAGTGTTCCTGTTGTTCCAGAAGCGCATGCTGATGTGTTCCAGTTGTTCCAGAAGTGCATGCTGAAGTGTTCCTGTTGTTCCAGAAGCGCATGCTGAAGAGTTCCAGTTTTTCCAAAGTTCCAGAGTTCCAGAAGTGCATGCTGAAGTGTTCCTGTTGTTCCAGAAGTGCATGCTGAAGAGTTCTTGAAGTGCATGCTGAACTGTTCCTGTTGTTTCTGATGTGCATGCTGAACTGTTCCTGTTGTTCCAGAAGTGCATGCTGAAGAGTTCCAGTTATTCCAGAGTTCCAGAAGTGCATGCTAAAGAGTTCCAGTTGTTCCAGAGTTCCTGAAGTGTTCCAGTTGTTCCAGATGTGCATACTGAAGAGTTCCAGTCCTTCCAGAGTTCCAGAAGTGCATGCTGAAGTGTTCCAGATTTCCAGAAGTGCATGCTGAAGTGTTCCAGAGATCCAGAAGTGCATGCTGAAGAGTTCCAGTTGTTCCAGAGTTCCAGAAGTGCATGCTGAAGAGTTCCAGAAGTGCATGCTGAAGTGTTCCAGAGTTCCAGAAGTGCATGCTGAAGTGTTCCAGTTGTTCAGACGTTCAGTACGCGGTACGTAAAAGACTGATTGACTGCTAGACATGCCTCGAGTTCTCAGAGTAACCAGTTTGACGTAAGATTGACTTTACTGCCGACTCGCAGACGGTCGTGCACTCGTCCCTCGGATACGACCTCCTGACAAACGCACCCGGACATGACACCGGTCCATAGCGACATACGGGTCGAGCGCTGGGTGTAACTTATATATGGAGTGATCGGATCCCTGCACTGGGTGGCCGAGGATGAGGTCGATTAACTGGTCTCTATAGAACGAAATGGGGTAGTCTTGTGTCTGATTGGTCTGTACCAAGTCTGAATGTCAAACAGGAGAGGTCTTGGAAAATTGTATGTGAAGAGTTCCAGAAGTGCATGCTGAAGTGTTCCAGAGTTCCAGAAGTGCATGCTGAAATGTTCCAGTTGTTCCAGAGTTCCAGTCCTTCCAGAGTTCGAGAAGTGCATGCTGAAGTGTTCCAGTTGTTCCAGAAGTGCATGCTAAAGAGTTCCAGAGTTCCAGAAGTGCATGCTGAAGTGTTCCAGAGTTCCAGAAGTGCATGCTGAAGTTTTCCAGTTGTTCAGACGTTCAGTACGCGGTACGTAAAAGACTGATTGACTGCTAGACATGCCTCGTGTTCTCAGAGTAACCAGTTTGACGTAAGATTGACTTTACTGCCGACTCGCAGAGGGTCGTGCACTCGTCCCTCGGATACGACCTCCTGACAAACGCACCCGGACATGATACCGGTCCATAGCGACATTCGGGTCGAGCGCTGGGTGTAACTTATATATGGAGTGATCGGATCCCTGCACTGGGTGGCCGAGGATGAGGTCGATTAACTGTTCTCTATAGAACGAAATGGGGTAGTCTTGTGTCTGATTGGTCTGTACCAAGTCTGAATGTCAAACAGGAGAGGTCTTGGAAAATTGTATGTGAAGAGTTCCAGAAGTGCATGCTGAAGTGTTCCAGAGTTCCAGAAGTGCATGCTGAAATGTTCCAGTTGTTCCAGAGTTCCAGTCCTTCCAGAGTTCGAGAAGTGCATGCTGAAGTGTTCCAGTTGTTCCAGAAGTGCATGCTGAAGAGTTCCAGAGTTCCAAAAGTGCATGCTGAAGTGTTCAAGAGTTCCAGAAGTGCATGCTGAAGAGTTCCAGAGTTCCAGAAGTGTTCCTGTTGTTCCAGAAGCACATGCTGAAGAGTTCTAGTTGTTCCAGAGTTCCAGAAGGGCGTGCTGAAGTGTTCCTGTTGTTCCAGAAGCGCATGCTAAAGAGTTCCAGTTGTTCCAGTGTTCCAGAAGTGCATGCTGAAGAGTTCCAGTTGTTCCAGAGCTCCAGAAGTGCATGCTGAAGTGTTCCTGTTGTTCCAGAAGCGCATGCTGATGTGTTCCAGTTGTTCCAGAAGTGCATGCTGAAATGTTCCTGTTGTTCCAGAAGCGCATGCTGAAGAGTTCCAGTTTTTCCAAAGTTCCAGAGTTCCAGAAGTGCATTCTGAAGTGTTCCAGTTGTTCCAGAAGTGCATGCTGAAGTGTTCCTGTTGTTCCAGAAGTTTATGCTGAAGAGTTCCTGAAGTGCTAGCTGAACTGTTCCTGTTGTTCCAGAAGTGCATTCTGAAGAGTTCCAGAGTTCCTGAAGTTCATGCTGAACTGTTCCTGTTGTTCCAGAAGTGCATGCTGAAGAGTTCCAGAGCTCCTGAAGTGCATGCTGAAGTGTTCCTGTTGTTCCAGAAGTGCATGCTGAAGAGTTCCAGTTGTTCCAGATTTCCTGACGTGCATGCTGAAGTGTTACAGTTGTTCCAGAAGTGCATGCTGAAAAGTTCCAGTTGTTCCAGAAGCGCATGCTGAAGAGTTCCAGTTGTTCCAGAAGCGCATGCTGAAGAGTTCCAGTTGTTCCAGAGTTTCAGATGTGCATGCTGAAGTGTTCCTGTTGTTCCAGAGTTCCTGAAGTGCATGCTGAAGTGTTCCAGAATTCCAGAAGTGCATGCTGAAGAGTTCCAGTGGTCCACTTGTTCCAGAGTTCCAGAAGTGCATGCTGAACTGTTCCTGTTGTTCCAGAAGCGCATGCTGAAGAGTTTCAGTTGTTCCTGATGTGCATGCTGAACTGTTCCTGTTGTTCCAGAAGTGCATGCTGAAGAGTTCCAATTGTTCCAGAGTTCCAGAAGTGCATGCTGAAGTGTTCCAGAGTTCCAGAAGTGCATGCTGAAGTGTTCCAGAGTTCCAGAAGTGCATGCTGAAGAGTTCCAGAGTTCCAGTTGTTCCAGAGTTCCAGAAGTGCATGCTGAACTGTTCCTGTTGTTCCAGAAGTGCAAGCTGAACTGTTCCTGTTGCTCCAGAAGTGCATGCTGAAGAGTTCCAGAGCTCCAGAGTTCCTGAAGTGCATGCTGAAGTGTTCCTGTTGTTCAAGAAGTTCATGCTGAAGAGTTCCAGTCTTTCCAGTTGTTCAAGAAGTGCATGCTGAAGAGTTCCAGAGTTCCAGTCCTTCCAGAGTTCCAGAAGTGCATGCTGAAGAGTTACAGTTGTTCCAGAAGCGCATGCTGATAGAGTTCCAGAGTTCCTGAAGTGCATGCTGAACTGTTCCTGTTGTTCCAGAAGTGCATGCTGAAGAGTTCCAGAGTTCCAGAGTTCCTGAAGTGCATGCTGAAGTGTTCCAGAGTTCCCCTGAAGTGCATGCTGAAGTGTTCCAGTTGTTCCAGAACTGCATACTGAAGAGTTCCAGAAGTGCATGCTGAAGAGTTCCAGAGTTCCAGAAGTGCATGCTGAAGAGTTCCAGAGTTCCAGAAGTGCATGCTGAAGTGTTCCAGTTGTTCCAGAAGTGCATGCTGAAGTGTTCCAGTTGTTCCAGAAGTGCATGCTGAAGTGTTTCAGTTGTTCCAGAAGCGCATGCTGAAGTGTTCCAGTTGTTCCAGAAGTGCATGCTGAAGAGTTCCAGCTGTTCCAGAGTTCCAGAAGTGCATGCTGAATTGTTCCTGTTGTTCCAGAAGTGCATGCTGAAGAGTTCCAGAGCTCCAGAGTTCCTGAAGTGCATGCTGAAGTGTTCCTTTTGTTCCAGAAGTTCATGCTGAAGAGTTCCAGTCTTTCCAGTTGTTCCAGAAGTGCATGCTGAAGAGTTCCAGAGTTCCAGTCCTTCCAGATTTCCAGAAGTGCATGCTGAAAAGTTCCAGTTGTTCCAGAAGTGCATGCCGAAGAGTTCCAGTTGTTCCTGAAGTGCATGCTGAAGCATTCCTGTTGTTCCAGAAGTGCATGCTGAAGAGTTCCAGAGTTCCAGACTTCCAGTCCTTCCAGAGTTCAAGAAGTGCATGCTGAAGTGTTCCAGAGCTCCAGAAGTGTATGCTGAACAGTTCCAGAGTTTCAGAAGTGCATGCTGAAATGTTCCAGTTGTTCCAGAAGTGCATGCTGAAGTGTTCCAGTTGTTCCAGAAGCGCATGCTGAAGTGTTCCAGTTGTTCCACAAGTGCATGCTGAAGTTTTCCAATTGTTCCAGAAGTGCATGCTGAAGAGTTCCAGCTGTTCCAGACTTCCTGAAGTGCATGCTGAACTGTTGCTATTGTTCCAGAAGTGCATGCTGAAGAGTTCCAGAGCTCCAGAGTTCCTGAAGTGCATGCTGAAGTGTTCCTGTTGTTCCAGAAGTTCATGCTGAAGAGTTCCAGTCTTTCCAGTTGTTCCAGAAGTGCATGCTAAAGAGTTCCAGAGTTCCAGTCCTTCCAGAGTTCCAGAAGTGCATGCTGAAGTGTTGCTGTTGTTCCAGAAGCGCATGCTGAAGAGTTCCAGTTGTTCCTGAGTTCCAGAAGTGCATGCTGAAGAGTTCCAGCTGTTCCAGATGTGCATGCTGAAGAGTTCCAGGGTACCAGAAGTGCATGCTGAAGTGTTCCAGTTGTTCCAGAATTCCAGAAGTGCATGCTGAAGTGATCCAGTTGTTCCAGAAGTGCATGCTGAAGAGTTCCAGAGTTCCAGAAGTGCATGCTGAAGAGCTCCAGAGTTCCAGAAGTGCATGCTGAAGTGTTCCAGTTGTTCCAGATTTCGAGAAGTGCAGGCTGAAGAGTTCCAGAGATCCAGTCCTTCCAGAGTTCTAGAAGTGCATGCTGAAGTGTTCCAGTTGTTCCAGAGTTCCAGAAGTGCATGCTGAAGAGTTCCAGCTGTTCCAGATGTGCATGCTGAACTGTTCCTGTTGTTCCAGAAGTTCATGCTGAAGAGTTCCAGTCTTTCCAGTTGTTCCAGAAGTGCATGCTGAAGAGTTCCAGAGTTCCAGAAGTGCATGCTGAAGAGTTCCAGTTGTTCCAGAAGTGCATGCTGAAGAGTTCCAGTTGTTCCAGAAGTGCATGCTGAAGAGTTCCAGTTGTTCCAGAAGTGCATGCTGAAGAATTCCAGCTGTTCCAGAGTTCCAGAAAAGCATGCTGAAGTGTTCCTGTTGTTCCAGAAGCACATGCTGAAGAGTTCCAGTTGTTCCAGTGTTCCAGAAAAGCATGCTGAAGTGTTCCAGTTGTTCCAGAAGTGCATGCTGAAGAGTTCCAGCTGTTCCAGAAGTGCATGTTGAAGAGTTCAAGAAAACCAGAAGTGCATGCTGAAGTGTTCCAGTTGTTCCAGAGTTCCAGAGGTGCATGCTGAAGTGTTCCAGTTGTTCCAGAAGTGCATGCTGAAGAGTTCCAGAGTTCCAGAACTGCATGCTGAAGAGTTCCAGAGTTCCAGAAGTGCATGCTGAAGTGTTCCAGTTGTTCCAGATTTCCAGAAGTGCAGGCTGAAGAGTTCCAGAGTTCCAGTCCTTCCAGAGTTCGAGAAGTGCATGCTGAAGTGTTCCAGTTGTTCCAGAAGTGCATGCTGAAGAGTTCCAGAGTTCCAGAAGTGCATGCTGAAGTGTTCCAGAGTTCCAGAAGTGCATGCTGAAGTTTTCCAGTTGTTCAGACGTTCAGTACGCGGTACGTAAAAGACTGATTGACTGCTAGACATGCCTCGAGTTCTCAGAGTAACCAGTTTGACGTAAGATTGACTTTACTGCCGACTCGCAGACGGTCGTGCACTCGTCCCTCGGATACGACCTCCTGACAAACGCACCCGGACATGACACCGGTCCATAGCGACATTCGGGTCGAGCGCATGGGTGTAACTTATATATGGAGTGATCGGATCCCTGCACTGGGTGGCCGAGGATGAGGTCGATTAACTGGTCTCTATAGAACGAAATGGGGTAGTCTTGTGTCTGATTGGTCTGTACCAAGTCTGAATGTCAAACAGGAGAGGTCTTGGAAAATTGTATGTGAAGAGTTCCAGAAGTGCATGCTGAAGTGTTCCAGAGTTCCAGAAGTGCATGCTGAAATGTTCCAGTTGTTCCAGAGTTCCAGTCCTTCCAGAGTTCGAGAAGTGCATGCTGAAGTGTTCCAGTTGTTCCAGAAGTGCATGCTGAAGAGTTCCAGAGTTCCAAAAGTGCATGCTGAAGTGTTCAAGAGTTCCAGAAGTGCATGCTGAAGAGTTCCAGAGTTCCAGAAGTGTTCCTGTTGTTCCAGAAGCACATGCTGAAGAGTTCCAGTTGTTCCAGAGTTCCAGAAGGGCATGCTGAAGTGTTCCTGTTGTTCCAGAAGCGCATGCTAAAGAGTTCCAGTTGTTCCAGTGTTCCAGAAGTGCATGCTGAAGAGTTCCAGTTGTTCCAGAGCTCCAGAAGTGCATGCTGAAGTGTTCCTGTTGTTCCAGAAGCGCATGCTGATGTGTTCCAGTTGTTCCAGAAGTGCATGCTGAAATGTTCCTGTTGTTCCAGAAGCGCATGCTGAAGAGTTCCAGTTTTTCCAAAGTTCCAGAGTTCCAGAGTGCATTCTGAAGTGTTCCAGTTGTTCCAGAAGTGCATGCTGAAGTGTTCCTGTTGTTCCAGAAGTTTATGCTGAAGAGTTCCTGAAGTGCTAGCTGAACTGTTCCTGTTGTTCCAGAAGTGCATTCTGAAGAGTTCCAGAGTTCCTGAAGTTCATGCTGAACTGTTCCTGTTGTTCCAGAAGTGCATGCTGAAGAGTTCCAGAGCTCCTGAAGTGCATGCTGAAGTGTTCCTGTTGTTCCAGAAGTGCATGCTGAAGAGTTCCAGTTGTTCCAGATTTCCTGACGTGCATGCTGAAGTGTTACAGTTGTTCCAGAAGTGCATGCTGAAAAGTTCCAGTTGTTCCAGAAGCGCATGCTGAAGAGTTCCAGTTGTTCCAGAAGCGTATGCTGAAGAGTTCCAGTTGTTCCAGAGTTTCAGAAGTGCATGCTGAAGTGTTCCAGTTGTTCCAGAGTTCCAGAAGTGCATGCTGAACTGTTCCTGTTGTTCCAGAAGCGAGTGCTGAAGAGTTTCAGTTGTTCCTGATGTGCATGCTGAACTGTTCCTGTTGTTCCAGAAGTGCATGCTGAAGAGTTCCAATTGTTCCAGAGTTCCAGAAGTGCATGCTGAAGTGTTCCAGAGTTCCAGAAGTGCATGCTGAAGTGTTCCAGAGTTCCAGAAGTGCATGCTGAAGAGTTCCAGAGTTCCAGTTGTTCCAGAGTTCCAGAAGTGCATGCTGAACTGTTCCTGTTGTTCCAGAAGTTTAAGCTGAACTGTTCCTGTTGTTCCAGAAGTGCATGCTGAAGAGTTCCAGAGCTCCAGAGTTCCTGAAGTGCATGCTGAAGTGTTCCTGTTGTTCCAGAAGTTCATGCTGAAGAGTTCCAGTCTTTCCAGTTGTTCCAGAAGTGCATGCTGAAGAGTTCCAGAGTTCCAGTCCTTCCAGAGTTCCAGAAGTGCATGCTGAAGAGTTACAGTTGTTCCAGAAGCGCATGCTGAAGAGTTCCAGAGTTCCTGAAGTGCATGCTGAACTGTTCCTGTTGTTCCAGAAGTGCATGCTGAAGAGTTCCAGAGTTCCAGAGTTCCTGAAGTGCATGCTGAAGTGTTCCAGAGTTCCCCTGAAGTGCATGCTGAAGTGTTCCAGTTGTTCCAGAACTGCATACTGAAGAGTTCCAGAAGTGCATGCTGAAGAGTTCCAGAGTTCCAGAAGTTCATGCTGAAGAGTTCCAGAGTTCCAGAAGTGCATGCTGAAGTGTTCCAGTTGTTCCAGAGTTCCAGAAGTGCATGCTGAAGTGTTCCAGAGTTCCAGAAGTGCATGCTAAAGTGTTCCAGAGTTCCAGAAGTGCATGCTGAAGAGTTCCAGAGTTCCAGTTGTTCCAGAGTTCCAGAAGTGCATGCTGAACTGTTCCTGTTGTTCCAGAAGTTTAAGCTGAACTGTTCCTGTTGCTCCAGAAGTGCATGCTGAAGAGTTCCAGAGCTCCAGAGTTCCTGAAGTGCATGCTGAAGTGTTCCTGTTGTTCCAGAAGTTATGCTGAAGAGTTCCAGTCTTTCCAGTTGTTCCAGAAGTGCATGCTGAAGAGTTCCAGAGTTCCAGTCCTTCCAGAGTTCCAGAAGTGCATGCTGAAGAGTTACAGTTGTTCCAGAAGCGCATGCTGAAGAGTTCCAGAGTTCCTGAAGTGCATGCTGAACTGTTCCTGTTGTTCCAGAAGTGCATGCTGAAGAGTTCCAGAGTTCCTGAAGTGCATGCTGAAGTGTTCCAGAGTTCCCCTGAAGTGCATGCTGAAGTGTTCCAGTTGTTCCAGAACTGCATACTGAAGAGTTCCAGAAGTGCATGCTGAAGAGTTCCAGAGTTCCAGAAGTGCATGCTGAAGAGTTCCAGAGTTCCAGAAGTGCATGCTGAAGTGTTCCAGTTGTTCCAGAAGTGCATGCTGAAGTGTTCCAGTTGTTCCAGTAGTGCATGCTGAAGTGTTCCAGTTGTTCCAGAAGTGCATGCTGAAGAGTTCCAGCTGTTCCAGAGTTCCAGAAGTGCATGCTGAACTGTTCCTGTTGTTCCAGAAGTGCATGCTGAAGAGTTCCAGAGCTCCAGAGTTCCTGAAGTGCATGCTGAAGTGTTCCTGTTGTTCCAGAAGTTCATGCTGAAGAGTTCCAGTCTTTCCAGTTGTTCCAGAAGTGCATGCTGAAGAGTTCCAGAGTTCCAGTCCTTCCAGATTTCCAGAAGTGCATGCTGAAAAGTTCCAGTTGTTCCAGATGTGCATGCCGAAAAGTTCCAGTTGTTCCTGAAGTGCATGCTGAAGCATTCCTGTTGTTCCAGAAGTGCATGCTGAAGAGTTCCAGAGTTCCAGGCTTCCAGTCCTTCCAGAGTTCAAGAAGTGCATGCTGAAGTGTTCCAGAGCTCCAGAAGTGTATGCTGAACAGTTCCAGAGTTTCAGAAGTGCATGCTGAAATGTTACAGTTGTTCCAGAAGTGCATGCTGAAGTGTTCCAGTTGTTCCAGAAGCGCATGCTGAAGTGTTCCAGTTGTTCCAGAAGTGCATGCTGAAGTTTTCCAGTTGTTCGAGAAGTGCATGCTGAAGAGTTCCAGCTGTTCCAGACTTCTTGAAGTGCATGCTGAACTGTTGCTATAGTTCCAGAAGTGCATGCTGAAGAGTTCCAGAGCTCCAGAGTTCCGAAAGTGCATGATGAAGTGTTCCTGTTGTTCCAGAAGTTCATGCTGAAGAGTTCCAGTCTTTCCAGTTGTTCCAGAAGTGCATGCTGAAGAGTTCCAGAGTTCCAGTCCTTCCAGAGTTCCAGAAGTGCATGCTGAAGTGTTGCTGTTGTTCCAGAAGCGCATGCTGAAGAGTTCCAGTTGTTCCTGAGTTCCAGAAGTGCATGCTGAAGAGTTCCAGCTGTTCCAGATGTGCATGCTGAAGAGTTCCAGAGTACCAGAAGTGCATGCTGAAGTGTTCCAGTTGTTCCAGAATTCCAGAAGTGCATGCTGAAGTGATCCAGTTGTTCCAGAAGTGCATGCTGAAGAGTTCCAGAGTTCCAGAAGTGCATGCTGAAGAGCTCCAGAGTTCCAGAAGTGCATGCTGAAGTGTTCCAGTTGTTCCAGATTTCGAGAAGTGCAGGCTGAAGAGTTCCAGAGATCCAGTCCTTCCAGAGTTCTAGAAGTGCATGCTGAAGTGTTCCAGTTGTTCCAGAGTTCCAGAAGTGCATGCTGAAGAGTTCCAGCTGTTCCAGATGTGCATGCTGAACTGTTCCTGTTGTTCCAGAAGTTCATGCTGAAGAGTTCCAGTCTTTCCAGTTGTTCCAGAAGTGCATGCTGAAGAGTTCCAGAGTTCCAGAAGTGCATGCTGAAGAGTTCCAGTTGTTCCAGAAGTGCATGCTGAAGAGTTCCAGTTGTTCCAGAAGTGCATGCTGAAGAGTTCCAGTTGTTCCAGAAGTGCATGCTGAAGAATTCCAGCTGTTCCAGAGTTCCAGAAGTGCATGTTGAAGAGTTCCAGAGTTCCAGTCCTTCCAGAGTTCCAGAAGTGCATGCTGAAGTGTTCCTGTTGTTCCAGAAGCACATGCTGAAGAGTTCCAGTTGTTCCAGTGTTCCAGAAAAGCATGCTGAAGTGTTCCAGTTGTTCCAGAAGTGCATGCTGAAGAGTTCCAGCTGTTCCAGAAGTGCATGCTGAAGAGTTCAAGAAAACCAGAAGTGCATGCTGAAGTGTTCCAGTTGTTCCAGAGTTCCAGAAGTGCATGCTGAAGTGTTCCAGTTGTTCCAGAAGTGCATGCTGAAGAGTTCCAGAGTTCCAGAAGTGCATGCTGAAGAGTTCCAGAGTTCCAGAAGTGCATGCTGAAGTGTTCCAGTTGTTCCAGATTTCCAGAAGTGCAGGCTGAAGAGTTCCAGAGTTCCAGTCCTTCCAGAGTTCTAGAAGTGCATGCTGAAGTGTTCCAGTTGTTCCAGAGTTCCAGAAGTGCATGCTAAAGTGTTCCAGAGTTCCAGTAGTGCATGCTGAAGTGTTCCAGTTGTTCCAGAGTTCTAGAGTTCCAGAAGTGCATGCTGAAGTGTTCCTGTTGTTCCAGATGTGCATGCTGAAGAGTTTCAGAGTTCCTGAAGTGCATGCTGAAGCATTCCTGTTGTTCCAGAAGTGCATGCTGAAGAGTTCCAGAGTTCCAGACTTCCAGTCCTTCCAGAGTTCAAGAAGCGCATGCTGAAGTGTTCCAGAGCTCCAGAAGTGTATGCTGAACAGTTCCAGAGTTTCAGAAGTGCATGCTGAAATGTTCCAGTTGTTCCAGAAGTGCATGCTGAAGTGTTCCAGTTGTTCCAGAAGCGCATGCTGAAGTGTTCCAGTTGTTCCAGAAGTGCATGCTGAAGTGTTCCAGTTGTTCCAGAAGTGCATGCTGAAGAGTTCCAGCTGTTCCAGACTTCCTGAAGTGCATGCTGAACTGTTGCTATTGTTCCAGAAGTGCATGCTGAAGAGTTCCAGAGCTCCAGAGTTCCTGAAGTGCATGCTGAAGTGTTCCTGTTGTTCCAGAAGTTCATGCTGAAGAGTTCCAGTCTTTCCAGTTGTTCCAGAAGTGCATGCTGAAGAGTTCCAGAGTTCCAGTCCTTCCAGAGTTCCAGAAGTGCATGCTGAAGTGTTGCTGTTGTTCCAGAAGCGCATGCTGAAGAGTTCCAGTTGTTCCTGAGTTCCAGAAGTGCATGCTGAAGAGTTCCAGCTGTTCCAGATGTGCATGCTGAAGAGTTCCAGAGTACCAGAAGTGCATGCTGAAGTGTTCCAGTTGTTCCAGAATTCCAGAAGTGCATGCTGAAGTGATCCAGTTGTTCCAGAAGTGCATGCTGAAGAGTTCCAGAGTTCCAGAAGTGCATGCTGAAGAGCTCCAGAGTTCCAGAAGTGCATGCTGAAGTGTTCCAGTTGTTCCAGATTTCGAGAAGTGCAGGCTGAAGAGTTCCAGAGATCCAGTCCTTCCAGAGTTCTAGAAGTGCATGCTGAAGTGTTCCAGTTGTTCCAGAGTTCCAGAAGTGCATGCTGAAGAGTTCCAGCTGTTCCAGATGTGCATGCTGAACTGTTCCTGTTGTTCCAGAAGTTCATGCTGAAGAGTTCCAGTCTTTCCAGTTGTTCCAGAAGTGCATGCTGAAGAGTTCCAGAGTTCCAGAAGTGCATGCTGAAGAGTTCCAGTTGTTCCAGAAGTGCATGCTGAAGAGTTCCAGTTGTTCCAGAAGTGCATGCTGAAGAGTTCCAGTTGTTCCAGAAGTGCATGCTGAAGAATTCCAGCTGTTCCAGAGTTCCAGAAGTGCATGTTGAAGAGTTCCAGAGTTCCAGTCCTTCCAGAGTTCCAGAAGTGCATGCTGAAGTGTTCCTGTTGTTCCAGAAGCACATGCTGAAGAGTTCCAGTTGTTCCAGTGTTCCAGAAAAGCATGCTGAAGTGTTCCAGTTGTTCCAGAAGTGCATGCTGAAGAGTTCCAGCTGTTCCAGAAGTGCATGCTGAAGAGTTCAAGAAAACCAGAAGTGCATGCTGAAGTGTTCCAGTTGTTCCAGAGTTCCAGAAGTGCATGCTGAAGTGTTCCAGTTGTTCCAGAAGTGCATGCTGAAGAGTTCCAGAGTTCCAGAAGTGCATGCTGAAGAGTTCCAGAGTTCCAGAAGTGCATGCTGAAGTGTTCCAGTTGTTCCAGATTTCCAGAAGTGCAGGCTGAAGTGTTCCAGAGTTCCAGTCCTTCCAGAGTTCTAGAAGTGCATGCTGAAGTGTTCCAGTTGTTCCAGAGTTCCAGAAGTGCATGCTAAAGTGTTCCAGAGTTCCAGAAGTGCATGCTGAAGTGTTCCAGTTGTTCCAGAGTTCTAGAGTTCCAGAAGTGCATGCTGAAGTGTTCCTATTGTTCCAGATGTGCATGCTGAAGAGTTTCAGAGTTCCTGAAGTGCATGCTGAAGCATTCCTGTTGTTCCAGAAGTGCATGCTGAAGAGTTCCAGAGTTCCAGACTTCCAGTCCTTCCAGAGTTCAAGAAGCGCATGCTGAAGTGTTCCAGAGCTCCAGAAGTGTATGCTGAACAGTTCCAAAGTTTCAGAAGTGCATGCTGAAATGTTCCAGTTGTTCCAGAAGTGCATGCTGAAGTGTTCCAGTTGTTCCAGAAGCGCATGCTGAAGTGTTCCAGTTGTTCCAGAAGTGCATGCTGAAGTGTTCCAGTTGTTCCAGATGTGCATGCTGAAGAGTTCCAGCTGTTCCAGACTTCCTGAAGTGCATGCTGAACTGTTGCTATTGTTCCAGAAGTGCATGCTGAAGAGTTCCAGAGCTCCAGAGTTCCTGAAGTGCATGCTGAAGTGTTCCTGTTGTTCCAGAAGTTCATGCTGAAGAGTTCCAGTCTTTCCAGTTGTTCCAGAAGTGCATGCTGAAGAGTTCCAGAGTTCCAGTCCTTCCAGAGTTCCAGAAGTGCATGCTGAAGTGTTGCTGTTGTTCCAGAAGCACATGCTGAAGAGTTCCAGTTGTTCCTGAGTTTCAGAAGTGCACGCTGAAGAGTTCCAGCTGTTCCAGAAGTGCATGCTGAAGAGTTCCAGAGTACCAGAAGTGCATGCTGAAGTGTTCCAGTTGTTTCAGAGTTCCAGAAGTGCATGATGAAGTGTTCCACTTGTTCCAGAAGTGCATGCTGAAGAGCTCCAGAGTTCCAGAAGTGCATGCTGAAGTGTTGCAGTTGTTCCAGATTTCGAGAAGTGCAGGCTGAAGTGTTCCAGAGTTCCAGTCCTTCCAGAGTCCTAGAAGTGCATGCTGAAGTGTTCCAGTTGTTCCAGAGTTCCAGAAGTGCATGCTGAACTGTTCCTGTTGTTCCTGAAGTGCATGCTGAACTGTTCCTGTTGTTCCAGAAGTGCATGCTGAACTGTTCCTGTTGCTCCAGAAGTGCATGCTGAAGAGTTCCAGAGCTCCAGAGTTCCTGAAGTGCATGCTGAAGTGTTCCTGTTGTTCCAGAAGTTCATGCTGAAGAGTTCCAGTCTTTCCAGTTGTTCCAGAAGTGCATGCTGAAGAGTTCCAGAGTTCCAATCCTTCCAGAGTTCCAGAAGTGCATGCTGAAGTGTTGCTGTTGTTCCAGAAGCGCATGCTGAAGAGTTCCAGAGTTTCAGAAGTGCATGCTGAAGAGTTCCAGCTGTTCCAGAAGTGCATGCTGAAGAGTTCCAGAGTACCAGAAGTGCATGCTGAAGTGTTCCAGTTGTTCCAGAGTTCCAGAAGTGCATGCTGAAGTGTTCCAGTTGTTCCAGAAGTGCATGCTGAAGAGTTCCAGAGTTCCAGAAGTGCATGCTGAAGAGCTCCAGAGTTCCAGAAGTGCATGCTGAAGTGTTCCAGTTGTTCCAGATTTCGAGAAGTGCAGGCTGAAGAGTTCCAGAGTTCCAGTCCTTCCAGAGTTCTAGAAGTGCATGCTGAAGTGTTCCAGTTGTTCCAGAGTTCCAGAAGTGCATGCTGAAGAGTTCCAGCTGTTCCAGAGTTCCTGAAGTGCATGCTGAACTGTTCCTGTTGTTCCAGAAGTGCATGCTGAACTGTTCCTGTTGCTCCAGAAGTGCATGCTGAAGAGTTCCAGAGCTCCAGAGTTCCTGAAGTGCATGCTGAAGTGTTCCAGTTGTTCCAGAAGTGCATGCTGAAGAGTTCCAGAGTTCCAGAAGTGCATGCTGAAGAGCTCCAGAGTTCCAGAAGTGCATGCTGAAGTGTTCCAGTTGTTCCAGATTTCGAGAAGTGCAGGCTGAAGAGTTCCAGAGTTCCAGTCCTTCCAGAGTTCTAGAAGTGCATGCTGAAGTGTTCCAGTTGTTCCAGAGTTCCAGAAGTGCATGCTGAAGAGTTCCAGCTGTTCCAGAGTTCCTGAAGTGCATGCTGAACTGTTCCTGTTGTTCCAGAAGTGCATGCTGAACTGTTCCTGTTGCTCCAGAAGTGCATGCTGAAGAGTTCCAGAGCTCCAGAGTTCCTGAAGTGCATACTGAAGTGTTCCTGTTGTTCCAGAAGTTCATGCTGAAGAGTTCCAGTCTTTCCAGTTGTTCCAGAAGTGCATGCTGAAGAGTTCCAGAGTTCCAGTCCTTCCAGAGTTCCAGAAGTGCATGCTGAAGAATTCCAGCTCTTCCAGATTTCCAGAAGTGCATGTTGAAGTGTTCCTGTTGTTCCAGAAGCACATGCTGAAGAGTTTCAGTTGTTCCAGAGTTCCAGAAGTGCATGCTGAAGTGTTCCAGTTGTTCCAGAAGTGCATGCTGAAGTGTTCCAGTTGTTCCAGAAGTGCATGCTGAAGAGTTCCAGCTGTTCCAGAAGTGCATGCTGAAGAGTTCAAGAGTACCAGAAGTGCATGCTGAAGTGTTCCAGTTGTTCCAGAGTTCCAGAAGTGCATGCTGAAGTGTTCCAGTTGTTCCAGAAGTGCATGCTGAAGAGTTCCAGAGTTCCAGAAGCGCATGCTGAAGAGCTCCAGAGTTCCAGAAGTGCATGCTGAAGTGTTCCAGTTGTTCCAGATTTCCAGAAGTGCAGGCTGAAGAGTTCCAGAGTTCTAGAAGTGCATGCTGAAGTGTTCCAGTTGTTCCAGAGTTCCAGAAGTGCATGCTAAAGTGTTCCAGAGTTCCAGTAGTGCATGCTGAAGTGTTCCAGTTGTTCCAGAGATCTAGAGTTCCAGAAGTGCATGCTGAAGTGTTCCTGTTGTTCCAGATGTGCATGCTGAAGAGTTTCAGAGTTCCTGAAGTGCATGCTGAAGCATTCCTGTTGTTCCAGAAGTGCATGCTGAAGAGTTCCAGAGTTCCAGATTTCCAGTCCTTCCAGAGCTCCAGAAGTGTATGCTGAACAGTTCCAGAGTTTCAGAAGTGCATGCTGAAGTGTTCCAGTTGTTGCAGTAATGCATGCTGAAGAGTTCCAGTTGTTGCAGAAATGCACGCTTAAGAGTTCCAGAGTTCTAGAAATGCATGCAGGAAAAAAAATTTTTTTTGATACTTCATATGAGATGACTCGGCTTGGTTGAATCATCAGTTGAGTCGTAGAGTATATAGACTAGACACTCAGCTCCAAGACTTCATTCTAAGCTTAATCACTATTCAAGCATCGTCCATAATATCAAGTTAATGATGAAGCAATCAAGTCAATCATTCAAGCCATTAACCGAGTGCCTTGGAGAGGTTGCAGCATTTGCCGACGCTTCTCCAGAGGTGGATCCTAATGATCAAGAGTTACACGCACCACTTCCTGAAGCTGACAATGTACCATTGATTCTTGATGCTGAAGAACCCAGGCAACAAGTCTTTGAGGTTGCCTCAGAAGACGAGCTGCAGGTCGATGCCACATCTTCTGATGGTATTTCCACTGAGGAAGGAGTGGAATGTACCGACAATGACTCAGAAATGGAGGTGGACGAGGTTATGGATCCTGAATAATTTCTTCATAATCATCACTTCTTTCATCAAAGTTGTTTGGATATAAATTGTGTCATGGGAATGTCTATAGAAACTGGAAGAGATACAACTCTCTGACGATCCAGCCAAGCTAAGACAACTAACATGTAAAAAAATATATATATATATTATATATATACATATATATATATATATTTTCCAACATTAGTTGTCTCAACCTAGCTTAGCTCTCAACCACCTCGACACTACATAAGCTTCAGCTCGAGTGTTTGTCACTCAGATGAGCCTTGTTCCCGATGAAGGAAGGAAGCAGCTTCCTGAAGAGTTCCAGTCTTTGCCGATCCAAAAAGTCATGCACTTTCTCTTCCTTGTTCCTTCTAAGCAACACATCCAGTACTTGGTAAGTATAGACTGATAGACATGCCCCTTGTTCTCAGAGTAGCCAGTTTGACGTAAGACTCATTCTTGCACGTCTCGCAGACATTCGTGCAACTCGTAACTCGGAAGAATGCTCCTGACGAACGCACCTGGAATGACACCGGTCCATAGCGACATTCGGGTCGAACGCCAGGTGTAAGTAGGCTAAGGAAGCATCGGATTCCAGCACTGGGTGGCCGAGGACGAGGTCTACTAACTGGTCTCTATAGAACGAAATGGGGTTTTCTTTTTTGTCTATTCACTGACCAAGTATGGATGTTGATGTAAAGATAGAATTTTTGGAACAATCGCATGTCAAGAGCTATTCTGCTCATGGTTGTTGGTATAGACTGATTGACTGCTAGACATGCTCCCGTGTTTCTCAGAGTAACCAGTTTGACGTAAGATTCATTATTGTTCGACTCGCAGACAGTCGGACACTCGTAACTCGGAAGAACACTCCTGACAAACGCATCCAGACATGGCACCGGTCCACAGAGACATTCGGGTCGAGCGCTGGGTGCAACTTGGCTATGGAATTGTCGGATCCCTGCACTGGGTGGTCGAGGACGAGGTCAACTAACTGGTCTCTATAGAACGAAATGGGAGTAGTCTTGTGTCTAATCAGTGACTGACCAAGCATGGGTGTCAAAAACAGAGATTTTGGAAAAAGGGCATCACCTCAATGATGGACACCATCAAGAATCCAAGCTTGCAAGCTCGTAATGTTCCTGCTGACATCAATATTCCAAGATTCCAATCTTGCAAGACTTGCTCAATGCCAGTAGAGATGGAAACCTTCACCACTCTCGCCTGCCTTCGTTGGTCTCAATCCAAAAGTTTAAGGACAATGTTGGTAGGCGAAATGTTTGGATGGCACGTGTACAGACACTCTGCAACGTGACCCACTTGGAACGGTTTCAAGTGGTATTTTCCTCATCACGCCACCAAATTCCTTGCCTTTTAAGGGCATAAAGAGGGTTCTGAAGGCTGATCCAACGTTGGTAAATGGTAATATTCCAGATTGCTGCTGAGTATATAAGCAGGCTCGATTCAGACGGAAAGCATTCAGACTGAGGACTGCCTCACTACCAGTCATCTCTCTCGCCTTCCTGTATCCTTTCCTTGCAAGCATGGCAAATGATTCCAGACCTGCTGATGATTATCGACGCCATCAAAAGTTGTCATCCCGTCCTTCCAATGCCAGTATTCATTAACGAGATGCCCAGTCGTCAAACCATCGACCGTCCAATTCCAAAAACCTTTAAGCGAACTCAGACAGATGTAATGAAGAGCTCCGGTGGCAGACCTGAAGCAGAACAAGAGCCTCCTCGTCGTCCCACTTTGTCAGATGAATTCAAACGACCTGCCTGCCGAGATGATGCATCAGTATCCAAAAAGTCTTGCCGACAAGCAGATTCCCACCGTCTATCCTCTCGTCCGACTGCATTCAAATCTCACAGCAAACAGCAGAAGCGTCCTGCCGAGCCTTCTTCCAGTCCTTCTCCTGCAGTCAAAGAATCCAAATCTCACAGCAGCCATCCGAAACGTATAGCCGAGCAGCCGTACAGTCCAGATGCTTCCTCCAGCACCGGTATTGACATTTTCCCAACAATCTCAGACAAACTGCCGTCCAGACTGGATCCTATAGTCCCCTCAACGACATCCACCCTCCTAAGCTTCATCGTATTCCTGAGAGGACTCAGGATTTACTTTCACATGCTGCCGCCGGATGCTTGGACGGCAAACATTCATAGACTGTATGCCGAAAGTCAAAAGTGCAACGTGATAGAATACGGAAGATTGGACTGGGCAAGAGCCGAACATCGGCTAGACAAAACACCGACATCGGCAGGCCGGCAGAATGAGGACGTGCGCCTTGGATTCCGGTGGGAAAACATCTTCCTGGTCAAAATGTTCTTTACGTTTGGACAAAGAACACCGGATCCAGGGACCGTCCACGTTATTCAAACATCGGTTGCTCCAATCCTGTATTACGAATACAATCCTTGCAACAAGTTCACCAACTCCAATAGTCCAAAGAAACGCCGCTACAGAACCTCTGCACCGGCATCCTTCGTGGCCACATCGAAAGGCTTTTCTTCGTACGACCAGTTCCTGTACGACCGTTATGTATTGCAACCCTTTTCCATCTACAGAGTAAGACCAGGCACGACGTATGTCATTCTAACATGTGAGAAAAGCCTTTTTCAACTAGATGTCATACATGAAACTACTGCTGATGACTTGGAGAGAAGAGGGATTTACCGCTTTGCCTCACCGACAGCAGACCGAGTACTCCGGCCCAATGCTAGCATGGGGTACTTGGACAGACCGCCGGCGACACCAGTGTGGAGTTCTCCTCCTCCAGCATCTGAAACATCTGACATTACATACAACCATAACAATAGTCAGATCCTTGAAGTTCCACCTCAACCAACCGATGCAGAGAGGAACCTCATCGAAGAAATGTTAAAGACATCCAACCTTCACCCATTTCCCCAGAGATCCCTGCAGAAACTCAAGAAACTACCCAACTGTTTTTCAACAACCAAGTTTTCCAAGTTGAACTTCCAGAGAGCACTTGCCATCATTGGACATTACTAGCATCACATCAACAGCTGCCATCCTTGGAACCTAACCCAACTGAATCCAACTTTGGAATCTTCAACCTTCCAATCTTGGTCAAATGGAATCTTCAGCCTTCCAACCTTGGTCAATCCAGCTTCATCGGCTACACCAACCATGGTCAAAACACAATTTATTCAGCAAACAACCTTGGTAACGGTCGAACCGCGTAAGCTTATTCGTGAAAAAATTGAATGGGGTCCCGTGCTCATATACTTTTTGACCGACTGTATATATATATATATATATATATATATATATATATATATATATATATATATATATATATATATATATATATATATATATATATATATATATATATATATATATATATATATATATATATATATATATATATATATATATTGAAATAATAATAGACTGTCATTTTGTTTTCCTTACAGTTAATCCACAAATGGCAGATCCAAACCAACTAGGACCTGGAGGCATGTTTGGTACACCTGCTCCACAATAACTCAAAATTATAGATACAAATTCATCTTTTCATTTGTTGTATAAAGTGTACAGTCTATATTGGATTCCTCCAGTCATTTAATTATGTATTGTAATATACTTGTTATAAATTATTCTTTGTTACATGTTTTCCTCTTTATTTGGGGGGGGTTCTTGTCTTCTTACAAATCCCTCTCATCTGAAATCAAATCTATGAGGTCGTCCGCTTTTAATCTGAAGATATAAACAAACTTTTCATGGCCAAGGGGAAAATGAGGATCTTAGTTTAGTAGCAAGTACCTGGGGCACCAAAGGGTTGATGTTTCTTGTTATCTTATCTGTATTGTAGTTTCAATTGTTCGTCTTAAAAATGATTATGATCAATTACATTAAAATGCTGATTAAACAGATCTTTGTTTTTAGTTTGTGTCACACAGTCATCATCAAAATTGTACAAATTATTTTAATAACTCGTAATTTTTAATCTTACAATTATATGTGAAAGTTAGTTTCATGGTCGTTTGCTTCATCAATTCGTTTTGAATTCTTTGAAAAGTATTATTTGCTAGTAAAGTTACTGAAAATTTAACATTTTAAAGAACATTCTTTCAGTAAGCTTTTCCCATAAATTAAATTTTTTTATTAAAATTTATCAGTTAAATTTATGTTACAATTATTGCTATCATAATGAAAACGACATCGCTCGTGATACTATTTAGAAAATCACACCTATGATATGAAAGAATTTTTTATACATAAACTTATGGTTTTTCTAGTACTTGCTGTGTTTTTCTAGTACTGCCGATTCTTGGCAATAAAATTTGTAACATTTTACAAATTAATTATTAAAATAAAATTACATTCAGATATTCAAATGCCAATACAAAACAATTATTTTTATTTGAATTTTTAAACTTAAGTAGAGGAATTTATTACAGTAAAAAATTCTTGCTAGTAATTATTCCTGATAAAGTTTTGTCTCTGAAAGTTATATAAATGTACAGATATAATAGCATTACTATATTTTGTTCACAAAAACCTGTATTTTAAATGAAAATTATTAAAATGTTTAACATTTAAAGATCAAATAATCTAAGAAATATTGTTTTCAGATTTATACTGTGGGAGCATATTTGGTATGAAATAATTTCATAATAAATACACTGAATGGCAGTAATTAGGTAAGAGTTAGATATTAAAAGGAAAGAAGAGGCTTGTTCTAAAAAGATATTATCCTGAAATCCTCCTCGCTATTGAATTGCAATTTAAAACGAAAACAAAACTTTATTTCCAATAAAAGAATTTGTTGAAAATGCCATTTCAAGAATTAAGTATTTTAATTGTTTTGAAAGATATATACTCCTATAGTATCATTACATAGTAATCTTGAAATTCATTTTACAGTATAGTAAATTTTAGAAAAATATTTAAAGCAATGATTTTTAGTGAGACTCAGTCCTTAAAATAAAAAGATGGTGAAGATATTAAAACAAGTTTGAAATTAATAAATAATTTGAAGAAATTTTTAAAAAAAGGAGCAGAATTGAGTGAAATAATGTTTATCTTGATTGTATATAAATTTTTGTTCAATTATCTGTTCCAGTTACGTTTTTTTATTTTTCCCCCTCATCGCAAATTGACAAAATTAAGTTTTTTTACTTTCTTTTACTAATAAAATTTTGTTTTGCAATTCATTTATAATAATATTATTGATAAAATGTATTTATATTTTTAAGAATGAAATGAGCATGCAATTTTTTAAGCAATTTCATTATTTCTTTGCATACAATATGGTTGCAAAATAATTAGCATTTCAAAATATTCAATTTTATTTTGCTAATGAAGAATCTAACAAATTACTGAAATAATTGCTGATATTCTATTCAATATTTACATATTATGATAATGAGGTCATTTTAAAAGTGGAATTATTTTTATATTACACTAAGGACAGTTTCGCTTTAGTCTAACATATCAAGGGAAATGTTTGTAATTTTTTATTTTGAATTGGATTCTGTACCGCATCGACCATGTCCAGTGACTATGTCGTGAAGCAGTATGACGATATTAAATGCATGCTGGCAATGAGCGTTTTGCACAGTGCTATTAAACACAGATGTGGCCACCTTGATGTATGCAAAACTAGGATTCATCTAAAAAGATGACATGTTGCCATTACTAAGACCAGCAGCGTGTGTGGCAACGCCAAGACAGTGAATCAGTATTTGCCATGGAGATAATCTATGTTTCAACAAACATTTTGTAACTGTTTGCTCTGACACTTGTCTTTTAAGTGACTTCATTTCCTGATTAAATATCTTTAAAATGTCTTTGTCCATACAGATACTTTGCTCTTCATTTTGATCCCAATCAATGTTAACTATATGTTGGTTAGTCATTTCTTTCATTTATTTAATGCAAAGCAACAACTTTCTTTCCGGAAGTCTAATGCATAAAAGTTATTCTTTGTTACTACATGGAATGTTCGAATGGAATTTTTGTAATTATTCAGCAGTGGAATCTTATATGCATTATCAGTGTCAACATTTCCGCCTGCTTGGCATGTATGTGGGAAACTTTTTCAGTTGCATGACTGAACTCTTTATATCTGTCATACATATTTCGTGTGTGTCGCTAGTCGCCTTCCTTGTGAAGTAATTGTAATACTATAAGTGTGTGTATTTCAACATGCTTAATTTGACAATGCAACTTACAGTGTTCAGAATTTTATATTCAGCAATTTAAAAATAGAAATCGACATTTGTTTTCCTATGAAATTTTCACATTGAATCTAAAGATTTGATGAATCATTTGAGCTCAAATTCTTACACAGACAACATACATTAGTATTCATAGTATGTAACTGCGTAATATCCATAGTATATAAATAATAATCAAGATCATTGTAGGGAAGAAACAGTGCACAGAAAATTAATTATGAATATGATACTGTTCTAATATTGAATACTTGTTTCTTTCGTATTATTCTATTTACTACAAGAAAGCAATGGTTACCGCCCATTTATGTAAAATATGAACGAATAAAATCATTCTTATCGAATTGATTCTCTACTATAAAAAATAAAATTTGACATGTATTTTACATTTCTAAATTTCTTGAAACTTTATATGCCTTCTAAATTTAGAATACTAACTTGCGTGTGTGTGTTTTTTTCTGCTATACTATATATCTTATGAATATCAAAACTGATTTGATATTAAATTACATAAAAAAGTAATATACATACATACATATATATATATATATATATATATATATATATATATATATATATATATATATATATATATATATATATATATATATATATATATATATATATATATATATATATATATATATATATATATATATATATATATATATATATATATATATATATATATATATATAAAATTGCTTTCTAAATGCCAATTTAAGTTCTAATATGAGACATTCCACGACATCTACTGGGAATTAATATGTACAGAAAATGCTCGTTTTTACGAACTCGGTAAAGCAGTGTGTAAAATAGAAAAATATATATTAGATTATTAAGGTCTGATTTTTGTTTTATCAAACTGCTTTTTCTTTGTGAATAAAATAGTATTAGAAAAAATATTTAAAACGTACTATAAGAAAGAGATGCAAAATAAGATTCACATTTAAAATAAATACTTATTTTCATTTTATAATTGCACTTCAAAATACAATTTTCTAAATTTTAAACCATCTCTTGCTTTAAATTTTTGGAATCTTGTGCTTTGAAATCTTTTTATATTTAGCTTCATAGCAAAACAGTTGGATTTCTCTTTAATGACATTAATATTAAGAGGAATGCTCATTTTTTTTTCTAAGAGAAGCTTCTTTCAGTTTAGGGAGTCCTGCTTCCCTTGAATATTTTCGAGAAGGAGTTTACTGTTTTCTTGAAAAGACATACAGTGAATGTCGCTCAAATGATGTGAAATTGGTTATAGGCGACTTCAATTAAGATAGGACATGATACTAGTCTGAGTAAATTTATGGGAAATGAAAGTTTACATGAGGAGACAAGTATAAACGGCTTTAGACTTCTTAATTTTGCCATCTCTAATAACATGGTAATTGGAAGTACTACATTTAAACATAAAAGAATACACAAAGTTACTTGGAGATCTCCAGATGGACAGACCCAAAATCAAATAGATCATTTACTAATCGATCTGAGACATAGAAGCTGCCTCATGGACACCCAAACTTACCGGGGAGCAAACGTAGATTCGGACCACTTTTTGGTGGTTTCCAAGCTACGCTACAAAATTAACAAGTCATATCATAAAAGAAGAGACAATAACAATGAGAGGATAGATATTGAACACCTGAAGAGGAGTAAGATTGTGAATAATTACAATATGGAAATAAAAAATTCCATTGTAACGAGACAGTGGATTCTATGTGGCAGAACTTAAAACAAGCCATTATCAATGCATCCAGAAAGACTATTCCAGTGTTAGAGAAAAATAAAAATAAAAACGTATGGTTTGATGAGGAGTGTAGTGAAATAACGAAGAAGAAGAACGAGGCATATAAGATCATGATCCAGAAACACTAAACAAGAAATGCGGAGGAGAGATACAAAGAATTGAGGAGAGAGGAAAAAAACCCATAAAAAGAAAAAGAGGGAATATTTAGAAGATCTCTATAGAGACATTGAACACTTGAAGTCTCAGAAGGAAGCTAGAAAGTTTTATCAACTTGTAAATAATGTGAGGGCTGATTATAATCCCATTACTACCACCTGTAAAAAGAAAAATGGATATCTCACTCGTGACCCAGATGAAGTTTTGGCTCGTTGGCGTGAATATTTTATGGAACTTTTGACGGGTAAAGATAAAGTGGAAGACCTGACCACTCTTGCTGTGCTGCCATCCTTGTGCTCTAATGATGAGAACGTGGAACATAATATTCCATCTATACATGAAGTTGAAGCAGCTATGAAAAAGCTAAATAACAATAGGTCGGCTGGATCCGACGGTATTAAAGCCGAACTCCTCAAAACCAATGAAAGGAGTCTAAACAAAGCAATTCATGATTTGATCTGTTGCATCTGGACACAGGAAAAAATGCCCACTGAGTGGGAAGAAGCTTCTGTCTGTCCTATTCACAAAAAAGGTGGCAAATTGGAATGCAACAACTATAGAGGAATATCCTTGCTTAACACGGCTTACAAAATCTTCTCCCTTCTTCTATTCAATCGTTGAAAAAAAAGTGCTTTTTATTATTACTTTTAAACTATTGTGAATATTGATATACATTGATCGACATTGAAAATACATCACCAAGAAGCTGCCAGAAAGTGAAGAAACTCGGTGAATAGAGACTTCAAAGGACAATAAATTATCTGTATTTATAAATGATATGCATAATACAGAGCGAGAACAAGATTGGATCAGTAGCTTGTAGGTCGGCGATGCACGAAGCAACACGTCTAGGCACAGAGTCAATGAGAGTATGGATAGCGTCCTGAGGAATGGCCTCTCCATTCCCTATCAACCATTTGCTAAAAGACGTCTTCTGAAGGAGTCAATGGTAAGGTCTGCAAATGGCTTCCAATCAAATTCCAAGGATGTTTGATTAGTGAGAGATCTGGGGAGCATGGTGGCCAGGGAAGCAGTTGTACACTTTGCAGAGCAAGTTGGTTGTTGCGAGCAATGTGCGGTCGAGCGTTATCCTGCTGATAAACGGCATTTGACATCACCTGAGGGTAGGGGAGTATCACCGCGTCCAGGTGTCTTTCAGATGTCATTTGCCGTATAACCAATCTGCCCTTCACAATCCGATCACCATGTCCCTCGTAAACTCGCTAATCTGCTGGAACTGACTCTGTTGATGATGGCCTGGCATTCTCTGCAATTACAGGCGTCTTTTGGAACAAGAACAAGCTTTCAACGATTATTTTCCAAACAGCAATAATGACGCTAATATTGGCCACTCTGCCGATATCTCACTTTGCATCTTACCTTACCCTGAAATTTGCATAATTTTCTGGCCACTCTTTCTTGTTGTTGCATTTTCAATGTCGGACAGCGTAAATTATTTGGTATTAAATAGTAGGAAAGACAATTTTGACTTGCAAAAAAAAGTTTATTTTAAAATGTATTGACGTTTTTAAAAATAGAGACATTCTATTCCATTGTGTAGAGGACTCATTTCAAGGAAAATATTATTTCTTTCTCGAAAAATCTGAAAAATACACAATTAGAAATTCTTAATCTCCTATAAGATATTATATAACTTTCTTACCTCGGTGATTCCGCGGGCATAAAAAATATTTTTTGAATATAATAAGCTGTGATGAAAGTAAGAAATTCACTAGCGACAATACTGACGCCCATTTTGGAATGCATATTCAATTATTTCGTCATTTTACTTAAGTTTTTATAACTTCCGGAAAGCCCCAAAATTTAAGAACATAAATTTGAAAATGTGTGCGATAAAATGTATATTTTTTTCTGAACCACTCAGATAGATTCGAATGACTCATAATACAAAAATCATAAAAACATAAAAAAACATAACAAATAAATATCATCGCTTTTTTTAATTGACACAAGTTTGGTGTCCCTATAGAGAAGCTGTAATTTTTGAGTAATATTTAGATTTATCAATAGTCGCATTTTTTTATACATTTTGTTGTTCCTGAATTAAATTACATTTGTATTTAGAAAGGAAATTCAAACCTAATACCTTAACAGACTATATCTCTGATTCCATTTGTACGTTCGACAATTCTTAAATGTAACTTTGAAATTCTTTTTTTTTAATGTGCAGTTTAAACATTAAATATAGATTTTTCTATCCTTCTGTATGTAATATTTATTATAGATTTTATTTATCATCCAAAAACAAGATTAATTTTGTTGTGTATATAGGAAGGTTATAGTATAAATAGCGTTCTATATACATTAAGAAAAAGTTGAAATTATACTTGAAAATAATCTAATTTTCTCTTTTTTCCAAGAAATTAATAAAGTAAAAACCATTTATTTATTAAGTTGATGATGAATCAACAAAATAGAAAAGTCTACAAGATTATTTATTTTTAATTTAAATCAAATATTATAATTAGATCATTTGTATTAATTCACGAACTATTGAAACTCATTCATATAAATATAAAATAGCATGGTCTTACTTATTTTTAAATGTGAGAACTCGGTAACTTTTGTTATAAACAAAATATCAGAAAAGAATATAATATCTTACTAATTGTGTGTATTTTAATTTGCAAAAAATGGCATCATGTGTGAAACAATTAAATAATTCTCCTTTTACAGTCTATGTCCAAGTTCATAACTTCACTGAGGATAGCTTTGAGTACGGAACCTTTATTAAACAAATATTCTATATTTATTAATTTTTAATTCAAGCAATGTGTGCAACTATATATAATAACCTCTTCAAGACGTCAATGATGGAAAACACTTTTTGGGACTTTATGCAGCAAACAAACTATTTTTAATATGTTATTGAATTGTGTGGTCAATGTTCTTAAATTTTTATCTATAATATGTTTTAAAAAATTTCTAATAATCTTATTATTTGTTTAAAGAATGGCTACCACTAATTTAAGTTTTATTATAATTGTAAATTGTTAGATAAAATATTCATACATTTTGATTTGAAGTTTTTAATCATATGTTGCAAGTAAAATCTGAAGATCAGTTTGGGGGGGGAGAAAAATTATTTGCTATCTTCCTATTTATTTTCAATTGATTATATATTTAAACATTTTCACTTCTTCCTGCATATTTAAAACTGCACGATATATTTATTAGGTATAAAATGTTTTTAAAATCCTGGGATTTAAACATTTTATATGAAAAATCATTGTAGTTTTTCGATGTGTATTATGTTATTTTTTATATTTTTAAATATCAAATTAATTTTTGTTTCACATAGAAAGGAATCTTCGACTAACACAAGGTAACCTAGCTCCTGAGCAGCTACCCGGCGCGTCCAGGGCAAGACCGGAAAGGCTGCCTAGAGACAAGGACCTGGGAGATTTACCTACAGGGCGGCTCTCACGGCGGTCAAGATGGCTGTGCTCATAGAGGGTCATCTGGAAAAACGGCTGACAGAGGAACAGGCCTCTGACCTGGAACTCTTGTTAACCGAGAAAATAGGAAGAAATGAGGAGGGTTTTGCCCCAACCTTCCTATCCTGTAAACTTGAAAATGGAGCACTTATTGTCGACTGTTCAGATCTGGGGAGCTCAAAGTGGCTGGAACAGACTGTCAGTGACATAAGCCCCTGGCAGAAGCAAAAACTCTTGGTGGGTGAGGCAAGGAAACTTGTCAAAACCACAAAGATAATTGCAAAACTGCCTAAAATCTGTAGTAAAATGGAATCTAAAGAGGTCCTGAGAAAAATCGAGGCACAGAACGGTGGGGTCACTCCAATGGAGTGGAACGTTTTTAACACCAAAAACGACCCATCTGGGCAGACCATCGTTCTTAGTGTACCTGAATTAGATGCTGCCACACTTGGTGTAAGGGGATATAAGTTTCATATCGGACTTCACCAAATGTAAGCAAAAGTACTTGACAAACCCCTCCTGCCGATGAAGGTAGTTCAAGCCAACCTCCACCACAGTAGAAGTAGTACCACTACCTCAGTAAGAAATTTCTTGCTGGGGATATACACCTGGCCCTGATTCAGGAACCCTGGCTGGTTACTGGGAGAATCAGTGGCCTCAAAGGAACTGAAGATAAGCTTATCTATTGTACAAATAGCAACGCTAGAACTTGCATACACTTACATAAAAACATTGAGGTTTTATTCCTCTCTGAATTTATCCTTAGAGACTTGACAGCTGTGAAAGTCAGACTCAACATAGAGGGAGGGGACAGAGAAATTGTTTTTGGCTCTGTGTACCTACCCTATGAAAAGAAGGCTCCACCTGACCATTCTCTACACATGCTCATGAACCTATGCAGAGACAACAATTTACAGGTAGTCCTAGGACTAGACGTAATGCTCACCATGTTGTATGGGGAAGTACGGACACAAATAAAAGAGGTGAGGGCATTTTAGAATTCATTCTAAACTACGGGTTACATATTCTAAAGGAGGGCAACGAAACAACTTTTATTACTTCCAATCGATCTGAAGTAATTGACATTACTATAACGACAACGATGATTAATAAAAATATCAAAAATTGGAAAGTAGATGGCAGACCTTCAGGCTCAGACCATCAAAACATCCATTTTGCAATTCACTGTAATGTGTGTCTGGATCGCATGTTTAGAGGCCCAGTTAGGACGGGCTGGAAGAAATTCCAGGAGGATTTGACTGGGTTGGTTGAGCTCGGGAACAGACCTATTAGAGACAACTACCATCTAGAAGTTACAGCAGACCTTCTGCACAGTAGTATTCTAGATTCTTATGATAACAATTGCCCTATTCGCACTAAGAGAGCTAAACTCCAATGTCCTTGGTGGAATGACTCTCTACCAGCCGAAAGGGCAAATGTTAGGAAACTTTTTAATAAAGCCAAGAAAACTGGTGAATGGGAGAACTATAAAACGGCCCTCACTAATTATAACAAATTTGTTAGGAAAAGCAAAATTAACTCCTGGAGGAAATTCTGTGACGAGATAGATTCTATTTCTGAAGGAGCTAGACTCCAAAAACTCCTCAAAATGGATGAACCTATTTTGGTTGGCACCTTAAAGGACGAGGAGGGTTTTTTTGCTGCTTCCGAGAAAGAGGTTATGGAAATTATGACCAAAACCCACTTTCCAAGAGCTAGAGATATTTATAGCAACGAAGGGGAGCACTGTATTGACTCTTTGCAAAGAGTCAATAGCGATCAATGGACCATCGCTAAAAATATCGTTAACTACAATATTGTTAAATGGGCAATCTCTGCCTTTAAACCTCTAAAAAGCCCAGGGCCTGATGGAATTATGCCCATCATGATCCAGAAGGCAGATGAGGTTATACCAGTGCTAACTAGAATTTACAGAGATAGCTTAGCACTGGGTTACATACCAAAGATATGGTAGAAGACCAGGATTGTTTTCGTTCCTAAACCTGGCAAGGACATCTATGACCAGGCCAAGTCTTACAGACCTATCAGTCTTTCTTCATTCTTTCTTAAAATTGTAGAGAAAACCATTGATCGGCCTATAAGAGATTATTTGGGTAGTAACAGTCCCTTGCATGCTCTTCAATTTGCATATTAACCCGGCAAATCTACTGAAACTGCTTTACATCAGCTAGTTTCTAAGATTGAAACCACTCTGGATCAAAAAGAAATTGCCTTGGCAACTTTCCTCGACATCCAAGATGCCTTTGATAATACTTCCCATCCATCCATCCTCAATGCACTTAGAAGGGGAGGGATTTATCAGACCCTATGTACTTGGATTGAGGCCTTGATTTCGGATAGATGTATACAAATGAACATCTTCGGTGAATCATTTGAAAAAAAGACTAATAGAGGTTGTGCTCCAGGAGATGTTCTGTCACCATTACTTTGGAACCTAGTTGTAAATAGCCTTATAAAATATCTAAATGGTAGGGGCTATTGTACGCAAGGATATGCTGATGACATTGTCATCCTTATCCTTGGCAAAGATTTCGACATAACTTGTCGTCTCATGCAAGATGCTCTAAGTTATGTAGGTCAATGGTGCATGGATAGGAACCTGATGGTTAATCCTCAGAAAACCTACCTTGTACTTTTTAAACGCAAACGAAAATGGAAGGGTTTTTTCATACCAAGTCTTTTTGATGTTGAAATAAATGTGGCTTCAGAGGTGAAGTATCTGGGCATTTATTTAGACCAAAAACTCACCTGGAATAAGTACATTGATGATAAAATTAACCGAGCAAAGAAAAGCATTATGATTTGCAGGCGAATGCTTGGTAAAAACTGGTGTCTACATCCAAAACAAATGTTGTGGATGTACACAGCTATTGTCAGGCCCATTCTCACATATGCCTGTGTGATCTGTGGCGTAAGGTGGAACAGAAGACTGTGACCGACAGACTAGGAGGTCTAGAAAGACTGGCCTGTCTCTGGATCACGGGAGCAATTTCCACCACGAAAACCAGAGCATTGGAGGTTGTGTTGCATCTGACTCCCTTGGACATATTCATCTGCAGCGTTGCAAGAATGACTGCATACAGAATGAAGCTGCAAAACCACTGGTATGACCAGCCTGTTGCCAAAGGGCACAGGGGCATCACCAGGAAAATTCAAGACTCTACTTTCCTGATGCCCTCTGACATCATGGAAAAAATATACATGTTTGATAGGACATTTGAAATAGTTTTTCCAACTAGAGACGAATGGGATAACAACATGTTTGAAACTAAAGCAGGAGATCTAATCTGGTACACAGATGGATCACTGAAGAACAGCTTCTCAGGACTGGGATTTTGTGGCGTGTCACCAAGAATCAGCTTGTCTGTAAGCCTTGGGCGATACGCTTCGGTATTCCAGGCAGAAGTTTTGGCCATTATCCATTGCCTGCGACTAAATATGAAGAAGGGCTACTACGGTAAGCGGATTCTCATTTTTAGTGACAGTCAAGCCGCTTTAAAAGCGCTCAGTTCTTCCGAAATCAAATCTAAAATGATTTTGGAATGTAGAAACCTTCTTACAGAACTGGAAACTAGAAACAAGGTGATCCTTGTATGGGTGCCAGGGCTCAAAGTTATCGAAGGTAATGAAAGGGCTGATGAACTTGCTAAACAAGGATCGTCTTTTGCTCCCATTGGTGCAGAACCTTTTTGTGGGATCAATTTGAAGACCGCAAAAACCAATGTTCTTAGATGGGAAAAACGGAAGATGTATGAAGCTTGGCTCAACACTCCTGGTCAAACCCACGCTAAAATTATGATCTGTGGATCATCAGCAAGGATTCCCTCTGAAATTCTAAGATGCTCTAGCAGAAGATACGTTTAATCGTAGGCTTCATAACTGGGCACTATTATTTCAGAAAACCCCTCCATGAAACGGGACTGTTTCCGCAAGACCCTATCTGCTGGAAATGTCATACGCAAGAGGAAGCGGCCAACCATATCATTTACGAATGCGCTGCTCTTGCCCTCCCTAGATTAACTTTATTAGGCATCATCCATACTAGAGAGTTACACTTAGATTCCATTAAAGGGTTATATCGGACTTTATTAATAAAGTGGGTAACCTGAGCAACTGGAACTAGGAAACATTGGGTTTGAAGTTAATAGTACAAAATGCTGATAAAAAAAGAGGTGCCTAATGACATACAAACCCAACTCTAAGAAGAAGAAGAACACAAGGTAATGAAGCTCACCTTATATTGATACAGTTCGTTTATCCTTTGTTAATAGTATGTGGTATTTCTTCAAACTCACTAAAAATAAAATCGTAGCTTTGATTAGAATGGATATTAATTAGATCTGATGAGGCAAGTGTATAAGAATAAAAGAAATTTTAAAATAAAATTCACTAAAAATCATAACAAATATCATTTTTGTGCGATTATCATTAAGCAGACATAAACAGAAAAGTTTGATTCACGCATAATTATTTTTATAATAATATATTCACACCAACAATAAAAGAAGTAACGAGCTTCTTCTATTTAAATAAATATAAAGTTATCGTAATAGTGCACAAAATCTAAAATTCTAGGTTTTACAAATATTCCAATGTTTGCTTTCGTTTAAACAAGAAATTCAAGTGTTCTCATTTTTTAGGAGAAATTTAGTAGAAAACATAATTTAATAATTTTTTTTATATAACCATTATAGAACAAGAAAAAAGGCAGTGTGGAAAAGGAAATTTTAGAAAATTATTTTTAAACAATTACTTTGTATTAATATCGCAACCGTAATACAGTAAAATGAATAAATTTCCAATTGAAGAATATCCCTGGTCCCTTAAAATATATGTATAAGAATTTAAAGTCAAAAAATTTCAAATGAAATTTTTTAGTAAATTCCTGAAAAAACTGCGCTCATTTAATTATTATTAAACGTGGAAAAAAGATAAGGAAAGAGAGAAAATTATGCATAAAATTAAAGTCGGAAATAAGCCTCAGCATGTATTATTCTATATTTCTTTAAAATCTCTTTTCACACATAAAATTTTTTAGATAGCTTTTGGCGATTGAATTTTTGTTTCTAAATATCAACATTCTAAAAGTTAATACATGTATATCTACATTTTTTAATTAATATTTTAATTTTTCTGAAATATTAATTTTTTACAAAATGTAATATTCTTTTAAGATTCTATAAGAAATTATAAAATTTTTCGAACAATTATGAGGATGTAATGTTCTTAATATGTTAAGTTAAACTTATCAAAATAATTAACGAAATGTGATTATAAAATTCTAAATTAATGGGATAAATTGAATTAATTTTTGTACAATAGCATAACAGTAAAAACTATTTTAGAGAAATAAATATTTTTCTGAAATAATTTTATAAAAAATAATAAAGTTATTCTCAAGAAATATAATTTTGCATCTTAGTTAAAATAGTATGATATTAGGCTCTCAACGACTAACGCGTAAGATTTATTCTTTAGTTATATATGTACAAATATAATATTTAGTAGAAATGAGCAAGCAATTTCATAATTGCAAAAATAATTTCAAAATAAAGTTGGAAATATTCGAATTTGTGAAAGTAAATTATAATGGAAAGGCAAAAGCTTGTTTTTAGATTAAATGTTAAAATGTTTTAAAGAAAGTGAAATTTCTGCGTTTAAAAATTATCTAAGGCATTGCTTAGCTTCCTTTTAAAATGTATTTTTCAAAGTATACTCTGTAGCAAATATTAAGCAACAAAAAAAAAAAAATTTACGTGATTCAATGAAATTTGCACAGGTTCTTGAAATGAAGAAGAGCAATTGCCACAAAAAAACTAACAATATTAATGATTGCTATTGAAATAACAATATAAATACTCTCCCTAGCTAGAAAAATTTTAGTTGGAAATATATTCGTCATTAAGAAGCGTGACCACCTGTAGTCGAGATAGAGGATAGACAGACATGATTCACACATACAAGCGGTTCATCTATAGTATTTTAAATGCTCTGTTCCAATACTTGATGAATACATGCTCTCAAGTAATTAAGGAGGAACGCACAGAGCAGAAAGATGTCTCTAAATCATGTCCCAGGCACGTTTAATGGGGATTAAGTCTGGTACAGATATCGATCAATGCTGGGCACTCCTTCGAAGCAGTGTTCCACGTTATTCATGCAAGACGATAACTCTAGCTCTGTGTGATATTTGTCCTTTACATGGCATCATTACTGCTAAGTATGAAGGAATATATTTCTCGATTATTGCATTCCAATATAAATAATTCATGTCACTGAACTGAGGAAAATATGTGGAGGTCATTTTAGCCATTGACCGATATACATATCTCGATATACATATCATCCATATATTATTTATATAATACTTAATTATTAAATAAATACAATAAATTTATTTATTTGTTATCAATATTTTAACGTTTATTTATATTAGATATTGCACTGTTTACAATTGTTTTTGCCATGTTGATTTAAATGAAAGCTTTTAAATACTGATGCATGTATGTTCTTGTATAATTAAAATCATCTATATATACCTTCAATATGAAATTAGAATAAAAGCTTAAGAGACGGTTGTTATATTTCTTCGTTCTTTCTGGCTAAAATAACGGATATATAAGAAGAGTTTAATAATATCCTTAATAGCACAATAAAAAATAATAACCAGAAATTCTAATGACAAAGAGCTATTTTGTATAACAGAAAAAAAATTAGTAAAGCTGAATTAGTTAAATAAAATCAACGTTATAAAAAACCGATTTATTCCACAAATTGTAATTTCTTTAATTAAGTTGGATATTACGTTAATTAAAAAGAAAATAAATTCAGCATTCTTATACATATTCAATGTAACGTCGAAGAGCTGTAATCATTATATGGGCTGAAATTTATAGAACCGCAAATACTCAGATTGACTTTATTTTGAAATTGCTTTTTTAATACAAGAAATTAGACAGCAATAATAAATATATATTTTCATTAAAAATTAAGATTATTAAAAACTAACATTAGTTAATAATAATTGATTTATCTACAACTATCAAAAAATAACAAGATTTTTTTTAAATTATATATGAACATTTTTTTTTCTTATTGTGAAAACTGTACACAATACGAAAGAAAATCTGTCGTATAATGGTCACTGCTATAATGTTATATGAATACATTTTTATGCAAAGTACTAGAATATCTTTACCATCAATATAGTAGCCTTTATTTTTTAGTTGAAGATTTTAACTTAGAAGTTTGACTTAAATATTACATAATAAAATTTTATTTATAATATCAATTTTTTTATTAATGGCAATTAGCTTCACTTAAAAATCCACTAGCGTTTAAAATTATTTTAGTAACATTAATTTATATCTGCACATACTAAGTATTGTTAATCTCGATTTGTTAAATATTGGATAAAAATTTATTCCTCTATGCGTTTTCAATCTGGCAATATTGTTTTTCATAAAGGAAAGGGAATTTTTTTAAAATATAAATGGCCTGAGCGAAACAGAATAGAATTATTGGGAGAAAGGAGAATTTGCATCTCGATTATCAAAATTTATTATTAAGATGGTTTTGGCCGTAAAGAAGTTTGAGAGAAAATACGAATTCTATGTTACAAACTGGTTATTTCTCTAATTTTTCAATAACATTTTCCAACTTATGTTTTATGTTAAGAATCATAACAATTTCCTTTTTTTTACCATATTGATAATGCGTATATTAAACAAAAATTATTAATTTTGTCTTATTTATCTTCGTGTTATATTAAAAATATCATTTACTACTTTATTCAAAAACTTCTTCAATTACTCTAAAATGAATTTTCATGGACACAGTCGAATGGCAGGCTTATAGAAATTTCACTTTCTGGCTAGAAGATAATGTATTGAATTTGAACTAAGTACCAAACAATTTTGCCGTATTTAAGCACACTGATTTATATGCTTATAAGCTGTTTTGGTTTAATATTAATAAAAATAACAAAGGATGCATACTTTTTATCTTATTTATATAAAAATATAAAAATGCATTTCTAGAGTTATTTTTTATTATTGCGTTAGTCTTAATTTACCCATATAATATCAAAAATGTTATACTCAAATATAATCAGTAATAAATTTTTATGCAGTTTAACAGTTAATGAAATAAATATCGTTATATAAAGACATCAGTTTTTTTATACTGAATGCATAAAATGATTATATTTTCTTAACAACGAAGTCATTGGCATATATGAAAATAGATTAATTGCTTTAATTATTAAATTGACAATATTTTCGAA
This sequence comes from Latrodectus hesperus, assembly GCA_037975125.1. NCBI lineage: Eukaryota > Metazoa > Arthropoda > Arachnida > Araneae > Theridiidae > Latrodectus > Latrodectus hesperus. The sequence continues at coordinate 66,735,353 of CM075857.1, forward strand.
ATTCAGATCATAAAAGTTAGAATAAAATCTTACTCAAATGAATTTTACTGAGTACAAATAAAAAATTTGATATTAATCTTTGAAGTAAATTAAAATTTCATATCAAAACTTGGACAAAATAAGTATCTTGTAAAGAAATATTTCAATAGCTATCTAATGTTCCTAATTTATTACTAATGTAAAAGTAAAAAAGATTCATGGAATTTGTATTGATTTGTATATTTATAAACTAGAATAATGCCTGTTGCTTTTATTGAAACTTTCTATAATTTTTATTAATGGTACGGTTAATAAAACTCTTTTCTGAATTTGAATTAAGTTAACTGATAAATCAAACAATTTTATTTCCGTCACACAAAAGATATTTAAAACTTTACTTTAAAAAAGGTATTTAAAAAAATTTCTACCTTAACAATGTATTTCACTTGCGTAAATTCTTGTTAAAGAACTTATTTTTTGATACATTTAATCAAAATTTATTTATAAATGATATTTAGTTAAAATATTTATTTGAAAGTAATTGAGACATGAAACAATTGAATACATACACATATACATTTAGTATAAAAGTATAAATATATTTACTTTCCGAATCCTAATAAGCAATATATTTATAGAGAAATGTGTTTGACCAAATGTTAAAACAGTATTTCTAGTAAAATGTTGTGTTCGTTTTTAACTGAAAACGTCACTAAAATATTTATTTGGAAGATCATCTTGAATTTACCTGACTCATCTTAGAAATAAAAAAAATTACAGTCTGGGTGTGACCATTTTATAGTTAAAGATATAGGAAGAAGATTAATTACTTTATATCATTAGCTCTCAAATTGTTTTCAATTTCTGACCTGAATTTCTATGTTTTGTAACTTGATATTTTCTAAGATTCTTTTTCACGATATAAGAACAAAATAATAAAATAGAATTTTTTAGTTGATCATTAGTTTTTGTGAAACAAATTGCTGTGACAATGTTTTGTATATTTGACGCATGTAGTGCATATTAAAAAAAAGAAAACACCCTGGATTTTAAGATCCTTTTTTCAAGCTATTGAATATGTTTGCTTTAAAAACATATGATTCTCAAGTAAGCATTTAACGTAATATTGACGTAACACGTCAGTTGTTCATTTGAGAAACTCGTGACTTGCAATCTATTCCACGTGGTGCGAATTAGAGAGAAAATCATAAAAAAAGTTTAATTAGTTTTACGTATGTGGAAACTAAGTTAATTTGTAAATAGATTGTTAACTATTTAAAATCATTAACTTTTAAATTTTATAAAATATTAAAATATATTTTTCCAATTGCTGATTATTGAAATAGTAGATTGATGTATATTTTAAAAAAAATTTTAATTTAAAGCAATTATAAAATTGTTAAAAATAATTAAGAAGTTTGGAGGTAGAAACTTATCTGTTTAAATTTCTATATAAGCAAGTTAAATTATTAAAAATAAAAGCACATTGTCTTCTTTTCATAGATAAGCATTGTGTGAAAAATTATGAAAATGTTACGAATGACTAATACATTCATACCCTATGGTGTACAATTTAATTCCGGCATGGTGTAAAACCTCTTTTATTTTGACACTTCATAACAACAGGAGGTCGTAACAAATTATTTGAACACCTGATACGTTTTATTACCCAAAAGAACTTCCCGTGGTAGGAAGAAGTAATTCGTATATCGTGAAACAGCAAATCTGGAATGTACCTTACTCGACAAAAATGTAATTTCCACTTTATATTATTCAACGGTTCTTATGTTTACATTTAAAATTTTCTTCTCAGAAAAGTGTGATCTAAACACTAGGTCACACAGTAAAATTTAATAACACGATCACTTTTAAAAAATTTTTAAGCTTCACATTTTGTTCAATAAAAGTTAAAATTCAAATGTAAAAAAAAATTAGACTACACCTTTGATATTATTATTAATCCTACTCACACATTATTTGTGTTCGAAGTAAGCATACAATCTAAATTGCTGTGGTTTTCCTAATCATCTGCCAAGAACTATTGACTTAGTCTAGTTGAGTAACTTTGTGAACGAGTAACCGGAAGTCCATACAAATATCAATCAGAAAAAGCACACCTAGCAATTGAATACGCATTTACACGAATATAAAAGAAATACATTTACACAAATATAAAAGATCATATTAAAAAAGAATTGTTTGATATCTTAGAATCAATGAGCATTCTTTAAAAGTTTAACTATTAAAAACTAGTATCCTCTAAGTTTAGATTATACATCATAAGTTGAAAAAATACTGAAAATGGTTAGCCAAATTTTGAACAATCGATGGTAATTATCACACATTTAAATTGATATAAATATATATAAAATCTTTTAATTTTAGAAGTGATTTAAATTATGAATGACAGGACTTATAAGCATTTATAAAACATTCACATGTTTTACAGTATAAGTGACAATGCAAATGAATTAATTAATAAAGGCAATATTTTTCACAAATAATATATGTCTTATGAGCACTATAAGGAATTCATTTATTTTATATAATAAATGACCACCCAAATAAATTAACTAATAAATATAATATTTTTTCTTTCATATTTCGAAATAAATTTATAAGAATAACATAAACTTATAGTTGAAAAAAGTATACTTACGTTAAAAATTTTTGTAATTATAAAGTATATTACTGCTTCATTGATACAAATGCAATATATAAATAAAAAGCGTTTTTAAAAATTTCAACAGGTACGAAAATCATTTACTTAAATTAATATTAAAAAAATGCTACTAAACATGATATACAAATGTTGCTATATATTTGAGAGTTTCTTAGGTTTTAAAATTTATATCAATAAAGTTTTATTGGAATGATAAATAAATATGCAAATTGTGAGAGAATTGTTTTTAAAAATGTGGATGAGATTGTCTTTTAAGAGACATACATTTTTACTGAAGCTCGAATTGCATTTTATATGCTTGATAAAAAGATGTGATTCTTATGAATATTTTCTAAAGAAAAATATGATTTTGTGAGGTCTAGTATATAATAGTGCTATAAACTATAGTTTTTATTTAAAGCAATTTAATTATAATTTTATTTAAAGCAATTTAAATATAATTTTTATTTAAAGCAACTTCATTATAATTTTTATTTAAAGAGATTGTTCATAAAGGATTTAGAGATTTTTGCAAACACTTACTGCAAAATTATAAGATGGTTGTGTATTAGTATATCGAAGTAAAAAAACTGGCAGTAAAGGATATCTGGATCTTTTCTGATAGTAGAAGTGCTATTCAGCATTTGACTGATTGGAATCATGTGAGGGATAGTACTAGTGCAGACATCCTCAGGAAACTAAAACATCTTTAATATGGTCATCATGTCCACTTTCAGTGGATTCCATCCCATGTGGATGTTTCTGGTCATGAAATTGCGGACAGTTTGGCTAGAGCCGTTGCTAGCTATTTCACTACGCCTGCCGCTTCTCTTACTCACATGGAGCTTTTTTCTAAATTTAGGGCAACTACCATGGCTACCTAGATTGTCCCTCCTATGCATCCTTGGTACCAGGTGAGGTGTCCTGGTGGCTCCTTGGCTCGGGGTTGCAGTAGACGCTATGAAACTGCCCATTTTCTTAGAGGCTATCTGCTTCCCATGACTTTCGTAGGAGGTAACAAACATTTCGAGACCTGCACTAAGTATTCTTCGGCGCAGTCCTATTTTGACCACATTTTATCATGTTTAGGGATTACCAAGCACCCCTTCAAGATCCCCTTCTGGTGCTTGACTTTTTTAGGATAAATGGACTCATGGACCTGATCTAGCTTTGCTGATCATGGGGATTTGAAACAACAACAACAGGAAAAAACTGTGCTTCTTAAACGAGGATTTTAGAGTTTAATCTAAAAAAACACATTATATAGATAACAAAATATATGCACAGTTGGAAGCATTTTCTGTTGAAAGGATTACAATGGCAACACGAGACTTTATGCAACTTTCGATTTAAGTAAAAACATTCATTTACTTATGAAAACATTTTCTGCTTATTATAAAAGTAATTGTAAGAATACCCGAAAGAATTTTATCTATAGAATACAAAGAATTTTTTCCAAACTCGTTATATAGTTTTCACAACAGAAAGCATATTTTAAAAACAAGTAAAAAGAGGTGAAAATTTTCACAATTTTTCAGGAATTGTTTCATGAACTAATGTCACCGATCAACATTGAAATTATTAACTAATTACAATTTCTTTCAAAAAAAAAATTAAATGGAGAAGTGTATAATTAAAAAATTTTATAATTTATAACTGTGATTTTGCTTTAAAAATTTAGATTTCCTATTGAGGAAAAACAAGGAAAAGTCTTTCTTTTCTTCATATTGGAAATAGTCTGAAGTTAATTTTTAATTGAAACTCGAAACTTTAAATATCTATATATATATCTATACATATCTATATCTATCTATCTATCTATCTATCTATCTATCTATCTATATCTATATATATATATATATATATATATATATATATATATATATATATATATATATATATATATATATATATATATATATATATATATATATATATATATATATTCACTTGAGGAAAGGTGCATTTTTAAAAAATTTTCAAATTTAATATTATTATAATGGCTTAGAGTCAATCAATCTTCCTTTTATTCGTTTACCAGACACTTTTCTCTAAATAATTTTTTGTTCGTAGAAAAACCGGGATTCACTTGCGAAAAACTGAACATAGTATATATTTACAATCTAATTTGAATTTATTATTGCATGCAAGATTTATTGAAAAGAAAGAAAGATGGCGTAAAATCAGACTTGTCTGTTGAGTGTGGTGACGTATCAAAATCAAGCTGGTTGCTAATGATTTGTGTGGCGTTGCATCATCATAGTAGAACACCATATTTTTACGGTTGACAAGTTCAGGAAAATTCTCGATCATAGCGTCATTTAAACTGTCTAATTGCGTCTATTCCCAAATGATTGCTCCACTTCCCCAAACCTCAAAATAAGGAAACGCCTTTCCAATATCACCAGAGTAAGAACATAATTTTCCTCCGATTCTGTTTTGCTTATGAAGTTATTAATGAATTTTCCTCCGAGGCAAAACAATACAATTGTAAACATTTAAATTCTCATTAGTTATCAATCATTTAAAAAAAGTACCATTTCTTACATTTACGAGCATATTACTCATGCTTTTCTGTGTCATCAAATGAACTTTTTCGAGTTAGATAGGAACATAAATACATAGCCTGTTTTGGTATCTTAATTTCTTATAAATTTAACACAGCATTTTTTAAAACTTATTTGCAATGTTTCTACTATCTTGTGTGCTATACAACATCGATTTATCCGAAATAATGTCTTTATCTTGTTCTCATCGATCAGAATTGGTTTTTCTGATCGAAGAGCATCTTTCAAATTAATATCATCTGTATATAATTTCTTAAAATTTATCTACTTATTTATATACTATCTTACAATTTAAAGTATATAATTTCTTTCAATTTTTACAATTTCATCTGTTTATATATTTTTTGGCACATACCTTCTTTTAGAGCAATTTTTTTCTGTTTAAGGAAATAAAACAAAAAAACATGGTGAAAATGAACAGTTCGGTCTTCCATGTTCATAGTGTTATCGAATCTCCGACACATAATGAAATCACTGAATTTGTTCGTTTCAATGAAATTGCCTGCTACCGAGCTGGCAGCCGAACGGTTAGCGCCCTTGACTTCGGTTCAACAGTTCTTGGGTTCAAATCCCACCTTGGGCATGGATGTTTGTAGTAGTTCGGAATGCACTTTAAACCGTAGGTCCCGGTCTAATTAGCCCTCGCATGCAAAGAATGACCGTTGAGCGACAAACAAACCAAACCGAAACTGCCTGCTATCATTGACGTAACAATGTCTGTTGCAAATGTTTAGAATATTTTAGAAACTGCAACACTGCCATCAATTGCATATAAAAAAATGATTTTTTTAAACGAAGAATGATTGAGGAAACTTCTATCTGATTATTTTTCACTGGATAACTTTAAATAAAAGCCGTGTTCCCTTTTTCAAAATGTTGATTTTATTGTTTATATTATACTTAAATATAGTAAACGTTTATTTGAACTTCTTCCTGTAAATTTACTTAAGACACGGAGTAAATTTACAGGAAAGTAAGATTTTAGAGCATAAAATAAAGTTTTAAGAAAGTAAACAGTAAATATCGTTACATTTCAAAATCACTTTTTTTTTTCGAAATCACATATTTTCCACTCTATGTTTTAGTTCACGAAATTTAATAAGGATTGAGAGAAAGTTTACTTTATTCTTTATAAAGAAATTAAACGTCTATTCAAAACTACAATGTCACAAAGAGAAAAAAAATCAAAATTAATTTTTATTTACAAATGCTATTTTTCGCCAAATGTTTTTTGGTTTTCGATTGAACGTTACATCTATCATGTTATACTACAATGTCATAGCTGTTGTGTACTACATCTACAATGTTGTGAACATTACTCATGATGTATGATCCAGTATATTCGGTGAATGAAAAATTCGGAGAATGATCAGGCAATCGCAGTGTAACAAATGGATAATTATAAAAAATTTTAAACTCTTCATACTATTTTGTATATAATTTCAATACGGCTGTAAAATTCATTACAAAGATATTTTAGAAAGCAACGAAGGATAAAGAATATTTTTTTAAGGAAAATAAAGTTATTTCGAGTACTAAAACAATAGATATAGTAAAAGGTATCCAAGGCTAAATAGTAATTGACATGCAAAGAGACAGTATGTAATCTAAGAGCCAGTATGATTTCAGGTAATGTAAGAACTTTGTAAATATTTGAACATGAATTCACCGAACATGGATACGTTTGTCGTGGTCTAATTGGTAGAATCAATTTCGTCTGGAATGAAAGTTATACCCTTTATTTGTTCATATGAAGTGTTCATCCGATTACGAAAAACGCAACTTACTGTGATCTAAAGTGAAAAATTAATCCGACAATAAGATATCTGGACAAAATAATTCTTGCAGTCATACTCCTCGCGCGCGCGTTCTTTACTATTTTGATCAGCCGCAAAATCTTTTATTTTGTGGATTCTGATATATCAATCTAATTTATTACACTCTCTTTGTAAAAAAGATTAATACTTATCACATCACTACACAGATTTATTTATTATAGAGTGATGATATATTTTACTATCATTTTTGTAAATAGATATGTTTTATTCTGTTTTCATGGACTTCACATTGTCTTCATTTCTCTGTAAACGATAATTCTATTGTTAAGCTTAGAGCCTGCTCTAGTGATGCTGAAATGTTTAAAAAGAAGTAAAGAAGAGATTAAAATTTTCGAGATTAAAAATCAAAAAAGAATATAAGTTTATATTTTTCTTTAGTGTTTTTATATTATGTATATTATTTAGAGAGTAAAGACGTTTCTAATAATTATCTGCATTGAGAAGCTAACCTTTCAATTGATTATCAGAATTCACTCGATAATCTTTCAAAGTATAACACATTCTTCAATTTTTCTAGATACATTTTTAACGATGCTTGCTTCCTGAATGAATACTCACTGAAATATAACTTTTTCATATTTTCAGAAGAAATTTTAAGCACGTTTATTTAGAGTAAATAGGTGTTGGTTGAATAAATTTTAAAACTCCCACGATTTTAACTAAATTCACACATTTTACTCACTTCATACAAAATTTAAAATCCACAGTATATATATTTCCATATCCTATTATATCTCTTATTTGTTGCATATCCTCTTTATTTTCTTATTCGCAAAATTAATTCATTCGTAATTGCTGCACCTTTTAATTCAACGATCCAATGCATAACAAAAAATACTATGGGACTCATATTTAGACTCTAAGTCACCCGGTCTTTGGACCCGGTCAGTTTAACTGATTCACCATTTCCTTAGCTTACCAAACCATGGTGGACGTCATAACATGACTAGTGATGTTGTCATTCTGCAAGTAATAGTGATCCGAGCCGTAAAATTGCCACAACTTAGGAACAACGTTGTTCCCTAGAATTTGTCGTACAGCTTACCATCTAGGATTAATCGTAGAGCCTACCATGAATTTTAGTTAAGGATCCCAATTCAAACCACGAGAAACACCCTCAGATCATAATTACCCCTCCACCAATCCATGTTGATCCAAGCACAATAAATTCTGGAAAAATGCGTCGTTCAGATGTACGTCAAACCCTAAAGTCTACCATTTGCCTTGCAGAGCTTGAACTTGGATTCACCTCTCCATAGATCTTATTCCCATTCATCTACATGTCAATTTCTACGTGCCTCGCATTGTCTTATACGAGCCTCGCGGTTGGACTTTCTAATCAAAGGTCTATGGGCAGCAGTACTACCATAGAAAGCAAACAAACGCGCTTCTTTGAGGAAGATAATTATCAAAACAATAGCCCAAGATGTTTGGTACGTGGGTTTTGTGCGTTGTTTTCGAATTTCTTTGGATAACACTCGCCGGTTTCTACCTCTCAATTTCGTGGGTTGAAGCCCAATCCGAGGATTACTACTCACCTTCCACTTCTTAGTCAAAAAACCATTGTACATTTTGAAATATTTATATCAAAAATTTCTATGATATCCGACAATTACAAGTACACTCTATTGGCAAAATTTGAAATATTAAAAATAAAATTACTTAGATTTAGAAATAAATTAACCAATTTAAAAAATCATGTTAAGTTTTTATTAATATTGTTTTTGATAAATGCATTTGTCACATAATATATTTTTCACATATATTATGGAGAATATCTATTTGGATCCACCTCAACGCAAAGTGCGGTAAACTGAGACAAAAGCGCGACATCGGTCAAGATCCGAGAAGATTCTAATAAAACTTGTAGATATTTAATAATTTTTAAAACAGGGTTAGACATATTTTAAAGATAAAATATTTTTTTTCGTTAATAATTAAATAAAAGAAATGGATATTCACGAACTGCGAATTGGATACATTTATTCTTTTGTACAGTACCTGCTTTGTTTTTCACCTTACATTAACACGTTTGTCGCAATTTTCTTATTTACCTTTTTATATGCCTTTCCTATTTTAGCTTAAAATTTGTTGTGTAACTTAAGCGTTTCCGCTTAAACATGACGATATATGAATTTGATTGTTTTCAGGGCGAAACATCTCAGATCAAGACAGAATTCGAATGGTGTTAGCGAATTGCAACCATAATATCTTTCTGAGGAACCGAATTTGTTCTTGAACGCAATTAAACAATGCTGATGATAATTGAAACAAATCAGCTGAGTCGCTGCGTTATCTGTTATTTATTTCCTGAAACATAAACGGCATTTCTTTCAAAATTATAGTGTAAGCTTCTTTGATAGAGAATGTTTTATATCAGATTATATATCCGTGGCTGCCAACAACATAATCCACTGATTATATTCAGGAAAATACGGTATTTGAGTAGCTTATGTGAAATGCCCACCGAATAAGCATTTTAATAGCTAAGATTTATAAATAAATCAACTTTTTATAAAAAAAACACAAACCATTCATTAATAAAAATCCCTTATTCATAGATTCTTATGCATTGCTCAATGGGAATCCATATGATAAAATGTTTTGTTGAAACCATGAATATTATAAATTTTATATTAATATGTACTTTTTACGTTATAAGTGATGACATTAAACAGTATGGGTGAATCACTTCAAAATTATCTTCTTTAATTCTAAAAGTATTATTGCTTAAAATGATAGCCATATAAAGTAGAATATTAAAAATAAACTTAAATAAAATATCTGGAATCACAAAAATTTTTAAAAATGCTAAACTCTTTAATAATATAAAATAATTTTAAGAACATAAAAACAAAATTCGAATCAGATCATCCTTTAAATTTTTTATATATAGAAAATAATTTAAAATTAATGGTGTACATAAAATGTGTGTAAATTTTCTTAAAATTTCTAGTGGTAGATTATGAACAGTTACAGCAAAAAAGATAAAAAAATAAAGATCAAAAATCTCAGAATGCAACAAACAAAAAACATCTGCATCAGAATCCATTAATCTAACATTGTAACAGAGCAACGCCCTCTAACGGTCATAAACGAACTGAATGAACGAGTTGAGCTCTAACCCTAGAGACTGCTGCTGCTCGAGTATGATTATCAGAGTTGTTATGTTTTAATGTTATTATGTTTTCGTTTCTGTGTTGTGTGTGTGTGATTTCTCTGTGTTACATAGATAGATGTTAAATAAATATAGAAATAAGCTAGCCGTGTGTGAAATTACTCATCATACATATGACATAACATGTCTTTTTGCCTCTCAGTAACGCTCTGTGAGGAAAGCATTACGCAGAGCGGGACAGAGTAGAAGATGCGCGGATCCATCACCTCTCCAAAGCTGCGCAGAGTGCATATTAGAGAAAAAAAATTTGAATCATTTGTAAGGATTTCAACATTTAACTTATAGTTTTAAACATAGCACAAATGGTCAAGATTCAAATCTCGAAATAAAGAATTCAAACATTTTATTTTTTTTATTCTATTTTGTTGCTTATATTTGTAAAGTTTATAAAATTATTTAAACAAGGCGTTTTCGAACGTTAGCTTACAAAGTTGGTGAAGAAGTGGAAAACATTCACAGAAACCAGAATCACATAAAAAAGCAAGATTCCAGATGGATAGGTGGTGTTGTAATAGATCTATTGAGTTCACCACATACGAAGCTTTTCATTGTGGCTGGTAACGAAATAAGGCGACTGTGCATTTTTTCGTTTTCATTTTTACAGCAATATTGCACCATAACCTATAAATCAACTCAGAGTCTCATATAAATTTAGGTACTTTACACTTTTTATTTCAATAGAAACAAGCAAAAATTTGAAAGAGTTTCTTGTCATACATCTTAAATTTTAACAATATTCAGTTATCGAAAACTAAATTGTGCATTGAAACTAATCCACAAATAATATTAAGAATAAATTCTTTTCTTTAGCAAATTTGTATCCCATGCTAATTTATTATTCAATTTTTTATGCTTGCGTCCATATGCTGTATATTTAACTTTTTCCTGTTATAAAAGGCATGACTATTACGGTAATTGAAATAATATTTGTATGTTAGTTACGATACAAATGGCGCCGTAACTAACATGTTAAGAATAAACTCTTTTCCTCAGAAATTTTTTTTATACAAATTTATCATTCTTTCAATCATTCTTTAGAAGTCATTAAGTATATACATTTTTTATGTTTGGTATTAGCATACGTAAGACTAGAGTAATATTTGTGGAAGAAGTACTAATTTTTATCTTTCGTTCTTTAATAATTCAGAACTTTTCTTTTTATAAAATACACATTTTTACAATAACTAAATATATGGATCAATATCAGATAATAAAATTATAAAATCTGACAAATTTGTCAAAGTTCCAAATTTATCTTTTAAGCGATTTTATAGTAAATTTGCTTACAAATATTTGAAAAACTTACAAATACACAAAAAACTTACTTAAAAATTGTGATGATGTATAAATTATTGATGCATTTTCAAGGACTATTTTTGTCTATTATTCAATGGTAAATTTTACTTCTAAACATTAAACATTTATAAGCAGAATAAAAGTAAATCTAATTCTGCAATTCTACTTAGAATCAATTATCTTAAAAAGCAAATTTTAGCCCACTAAAAATCTTTGAATTTAGTTAAAATATTTTCTAATTATTTTCATATGACAGTTAGTAAGAGTGAGCCTTAAAATTTTGATGACAAACTATTCCTTTCTCGGAGTATTTCTCAGAAATACGAAAGTTAGAATAGTCATAGAAAAAAATATGACAAATATGATCGGCCGAAGTTAATATCAACCAGTAGTCAATTTGTTATACGAGAAGCCATTTTTACTATAAAGTTATCAAAACACTAGTTATAAATAAATACATTTCATGTAAAGGAAATTGATTTCCAAAATTTCTAGGCATATTTTTGAAAAAAAAAAAAGAAAGCATCGCCAAAATATCGTATTTTTTGCCCAAGTCTTGAGGATAATACGCAGCGGCGTATAATTCGCGGCAATATTTCGGACGAATAGTCGAAAATATATACTGCTGATAATTTGGTACCAAATAATATAAAAAATGCACAGTATAATTAAAATCTTAATAAACTGTACTGAAAAAAACATTTATAATGAAAAAATCTCTGTTTGGATCAACCTCAACGCAAAGTACAATCAACAGTGATGAAAGTGCGACATTGATCACGATCCGTAAAGATTATAGAAAAACTAATCGATTTTTAGTTTTACATGACTTTTTAAGCGAGGTTAATTATATTTTAAAAAATAAATATACTTGTTTCTTCAATAATTAAATGGAATCTTTAATAATAAAAGGGATTATTTTCGAACTGCGCATTAGATACATTTTTTCTTTTGTACCGAGCATGCTTTGTTTCTTACCTTACATTAACACACTCGTATCGCATTTCTTTTTATTTGTCTTCCCCTATAGCAATTAATTTAAAATTTGCTTTATAACAATATTTTTTGCTTCAATATGATGATATACGAAACTGAATGTTTTTAAAGCAAAACAGCTCAGGTTAAGACAGAATACACGAGTAACGGAATTCGTTTTTGAAAGTAATTTGATAATGATGAATATTATTGAAACAAGTCACAGAAGAGTCGTTGCGCCATCTCTTATTTATTTTATGAAATATAAAAGACATTTCTTTCAAAACTTTATTGTAAACTTTTCTGTTGAAGAATATTTTTTCTATCCGATTATCCACAGTAGCGTATAATAAGCACCCCTACAGTCTAACTCAGTTCTAATTCAGTTCAGCTCCACTGATTTCATAATTTTCTTCTTTGCTTTTCGTTTTAGAAAGAATTACGTTATTAACAATTTTTAAAATATTAATTGATTATTGGTATTATAAAAAAAGTATATTTTTTGACTTTTAGAAAGTTTTTGCATATAAAGAATATACCAAGCTCATTTATTTAAATTCAATATAAATTTGTTTTAAGTAATTTGTTATTTTTTAAGATCATATTTTTATAGTAAATAACTTATTCATCGTTTTCTTGCATATTATGTATATAAATAAACAAAATTGTTCTCTATTGTTCCCTTCATCTTTTCTTAATATATAAAGAAAACAAGAAAATTCTTCCCGTTTTCATTTTGCCAATGAATGAATGAGAATAAGTATGCAAATTATTGTATGACGTGTTTGAGACATAGATCAGTCGAGAGTAGGATTATGAGTCATTATAAAAGCAGGTTTATGCTCCCAATTGATAATCTAAGTAGTAACTAAACACATAAGCTACTTAACTATATTTTTCCAAAAATCCAGACTAAATTCTTGTTAAATTCCATTCTTAAAGTTTACTAAATATCTATGGAATGTTTAATTAATTTAAAAATTAATTAAATATATGCTATATTCATTTTTTGCGGACATTAACATTAATGTGTACAATATTTATAATAAAAAATATTAAATTACTTCCTTAACTCATAAAATTTTAAAATTTGGGAAGTGCTTCACCTTTTGAAACATTCCATCCAGAGTTAAATTCACCAAAATACTGATATGCATATTTTGAACACTGAAAAATTTTAAATTTGTAGATTAAAATGTTTTACAAATTCAAATAATTTTGATATAATTTTGAAAATAAATAAATATTCACTAAAAACTAACTCTTTTGACATCAAATATCTCACATTATTACAAAGCTCTTACTCGAGAATTTAAAATTGCTAATAATCACTAAATTATTTCGTTCCACATCAATATTAATATTTTATACACAGAAAGAATTTTGCACTAATTTTTCCTTAATTTTCTAATAAAAAATAAATAAAAAAGTAATAGTTTAATATAAATTTTCTCAAATTATAAGTCATTATTTATTTTTTTGTACTTAAGAGCTCGAATACATTAATTATTTGCAATAATTCAGCTTACCTTTATAATGTATGTTTTTAGAATTTTATGCACTGAATATAATTTAAAATTTCAAGGTGCTAAACGTTTTTTATTCACTGCACTCATTTGGAAGAAAATTTGATAACCAGACAACACTTCTGTCAAAAATTTTGGTGTTTCCTTTCTCCTGGTAATTTTTATTGGTTGATAGGGTTATCAAGCTATTATTATAGTTCATATAAAATAAAGTATACATTTACACTTATATCTTTAATGTTTATACGCGAGTAAAAAGTTACTCTGATTTTAATCTTACTCATTTTTGAGGGTAAATAGTTTCCTACATCATTATTTTTAATTAAAGGAATTTTTTTGTATACTTACTTATTTAAACTCATCTTATAGTGAAATTTCAACAACAAGAAATAATGCATAGAAAGAGAGGTATCATGCAAATTTCATGAGCAATAGTAATGAGGTAAATATGCAAATAAAGGAAACTCAAGTAACATCTTTTAAGCCGATTTTTTCAGTATTTAATGTACCTAATTCTCTGACAGCTATATAGACACCAATACAGCGAGCATAATGTCAAATAGTACATTAATTATTGCATGAGGTGACCGTAATCAAATTATATCCACTGCACTGCGTAGATCGTACTTGTCATGCGTTTGTGGTCCTCGGTTCATGTTACGTCAAATGAGACCCCACTGGTGTTCGATGGGATGTAAATCTATTGGTTTATATAATTACTTTCCGAACAATAGATGGGATATGAATCTATTGTTCGTAAAGTAATTTCGTTTTTCCTTCATGGATTAGCTTTTTGCTTGTAAAAACCAACCACTTTATGACTGTGGAATCGTGCTACTACCAGAAAGATGGTAAAAGTTATGGTAAATTATTTTCCGAACAATAGATGGGATATAAATCTATTGTTCGAAAAGTAATTTCGTTTTTCCTACATGGATTAGCTTTTTGCTTGCAAAAACCAACCACTTTATGATTGTGGAATCGTGCTAGTACCAGAAAGATGGTAAAAGCTATTGAACTAGAATAGACAATGTGCAGTGCAATAACAATATTTATTTGCTGCACGTTTTTCATTTTCAGGAAAAACAAAATTACTTTCCGAACAACCCGATAGAAAGTTTCATGATGAGGTATGAATACCAAATCCACTCGGGTTGTTAAGAGTTCTCAGAGCGAGAAGCTACCTGGCATTATCTTGCTAAATACTGCTTCAGTGCGTTTTAGAATAAGGGAACATCAAGTTTCCCAAACTTGTGTGATGTTTTGTTTCGCAATCAAGCGACCATTGACGTGTCCCAAAGCCATCCTTTGCTCACATAGTATGGTACCCCAATTCAATGATACCCTGTAAAGTACCGGTTTGACACTCGACGAGATGAGTTCGTTCACAGATCTCTCCAGATTGCCGCAATAAGGAAAAAAATGGGATTCATCCATGAACAACACCTAGTGTCATTCAATGCTCTGTTGACGATGACACCACATCTGGCGTATACTTCGTTTATTAACAGTCAAAGGTATCTCTGTTGCTGATAACAGTGCACGTAACTGTGTGTAAGGCATTCTGTTACACATGATTTGGGTCGACACAGATACACCTGCCAGTGGCTTTGAATGTCAATTGCTACGGAGAAAGATACTCGAATAGACAACTGATGAATATATTGCTTAGCTCTGACATACATCTGTAAGTACCACTTTCTCTCGAGCGAAACGTAGACTACCCTGAATCCATCATGTGTCACAATGCTGGATGGTATTCACGTTGTCCCATCATGTGCTGCTATTGAACACAATGACAAACACAGGGACAAATTCAAAGAGATTAATAGGTTCACTGGTTGTTAACTGCTAGGATTAAATTCGCTGACATTTCAGATGAATTTTCTACGCTTTATGAAAGTCGCAAATGGTATTTAAAACCTCAGATAATGTTTATGAACAGAGAAAGTAGCTGTTATAGTCCTAATACAAGTAATACGTGATTAGATGAATTCTTGTTTTGTGTTCTTGATGTATATTTTTGAAGAGTATACATCACGAATACATTAACTGAAGTTGAGTAGTAAAAATTTATATTTCATTAAAGGCTTATACTGATAATAAATAGTTTGATAACTATTAATGAAATTAATTGTAAAACCAAGAAAAATTAACATTTATTACAATTTCTTATTAATTCCCTTCCTTCTATAGAAGTTTGTATAAATGCTTTATTTTTTATAACTTGTAAATATGTATCACAAGTTCAATTCTTGCGAAGTAATAGATGAATAATAACAAAGGTATCGAAAGTAACTTAATCAGTAAAGACATTTGTGAGTTTGATGAAGTTGCAATAGGGCACAATGAACTCTATTTCATTTTAATATGTATGATGTTACAAATATAATTACTTAATTTTTGTTTATTATGTGTAAGTAGACTTTCATACTTTAATTTTTCATTTTTCTTCTTAAGCCATTTTTTGCACCTTATTTCAAAGCTAGAACAAAATATTTCACGTTAAATAATTTTTTTCCTTAAGATTCTAAAAGAGCCTGAACAACAATAAATAGTCAGTATTTATATATGAAAAAAACATGAATAATTATGGAAGTATGAACACTTACCTCATATAATTACAAAGAAAATTATTCTTTTCTTATTTTCTTTGTATTATTCTTTTCTATTTATAAAATACTTATGATCTTAAAACTCATATTGGTCCAAATTTAGCCATGATCAAATTTAGGGAAGATAAATTTCTTTTTCTTCTTTATAAGCGCTACAACCCATTATAGGCCAAGGATGCTTCTCCAAGTTTCCTCAACCTGACAAGCACAACAGATTTCCATCGGTTCACCCCTAAGCTCTTTTTTTATTCCATCTACTAGGGGCTCTTCCTTTTTGACATCTTCACTCATTTCTTAAAAAAGTTATTTCTTGTAGGTAAAGTATTTGCAAATATAGCTTAGCCATCTAATACGGGAAACTATACTATTTTTATGATGTGGGGATCATTTTATTTTTTATGGATTCCATGGTTATACAGAATGTTATTTCCGTTTAAAGGTTCAAAGATTTTCCTCAATATTTTTCTTTTGAAATTTAAAAATGGATTTTCTTCTGCCTAGTTAAACATCTAACATTCAGATCCGTAAAGAACTACAGGTCTTATAAAGATCTTATATGGATTTATTTTGGTTGTTATATTGATTAGTAAGTGGAACAGCGCAACCCCATGATGTCAACCTAGCTGGCACAAGACAACAACAACATTGATTAGTTCGGATTTCATTTGACTTCTAAATCCATAAAAACATTGTTAGCTATAGATAAACTGTTTGTAATTTGAATTTTAATGTTGTTGTGTAGGGTTATTGTGCCCAGATATTTAAATTGCTTGAGAGTCTCAAATGTATAATTGGTTATTTTTAGAAGGGACAGGTCCATTGGTCTATTTGTTACTATCATAAATTTTGTTTTATATTCATTATAGCCTATTGATCATGCAAAATGTAGTTTTAAAATAATGAGAAATTGATGCGAGTATACGTTAGATTCTCGAAAGGTACGTAAGAGGTATATGTAAGAGACTAATTTTGTGTGTCAAATAAGTGAGAACGTAGTTGATTTGGTTTTCAATTCCATTATGAAATTATTTCTAAAGGGCTCTATGTATATATTTATGCTTAAAAGCTGTATTTCCGATCACAATATTAGATGAAATGGCAAAGCAAAAAATCTAATACCACAATCACTTAACTCTTCATGTAGACTGTTGGGGCCAATAAAGGTTTTCCAAGTTTTCCTCTTTTCCGAAAAATAAATTCATCAACCCCCCCCCATTACTAGTTTTATAGAAAAGTATAAAGTATATTATTCTGACGCTGAATTAAATTTACACCATGAATTTATCACACAACATATTGGCAATCAATATTCTTATTATCATCTATGATTGCACATAACACAAGTTTAATTTACAGGAACATTTTGTAATATAAACACCACCATAACATTCTCAACATGGCCGTTCTAAATCACTTTTCGAATCAAGCCAAACAGTCGGCTTTTTTTTCTTTTTTTTTTAAAACTCCTGTTGCTGCCTCCGCAGCGCCATCTCGAGTCGTCGTAATCATTACAATATGTGTATTTTGAATTGAATCTGTGTGACAATATATAAAGTAGCTTCTATATATATATATATATGTATATATAAGGCTTTACAATTTTCAAAATTTTTCAAAAAACCTACGTAAAAACTCTTAAGACATTTATAAATTTTGTACATATATTTACAATATGTTAATTGCATATCTCCGTTTGATTATATCAATAAAATAAAAAATATTCAAGAAAATTTATTTTAAAAATAAGTATTTTAATAAAAGTTCAACATATTTAAGTTGTTAGAAGTTTAAATATTCAATACTTGTTTTCACAAAAAATCTATTTAATTTGGCAAAGCAGAATTGAACATTGGTATGACGAAAGACACTTTATTATTTTAAATAAATATAAATTTTAAACACACACATAGTTTACATAAATCTGCAATTATAAATATTTATAATTACAAATGACTGTGTTAATGAAATCATTACAAATAATGAATGTAATATCGTATTACCACAAATCTAAGCACACTTTTTTGGTACATACATTATTTAATAAATATTTCTCTACTAAACTTAAATAATTAATTATTAAAAATCTATGAAATTTTTCTTACCTAATTTTCATTTTTAAGTTTAAGCTAAACACATCATATCCTTTGTATATACTTCATATATAAATATATTTAGTTTATACACAATAGTTTTGTAAGTATATTTTATTTAATACTCTTTACATTGAGATACATGTATCAGTAGCATTGAAATATGAACAAACATATCAAATATTATTTTCACAAGGAAAAAATGTTTATAAATATGAACTAATATCCAAAAAAGGGAAACAATTTTTAAGTCATCATCCAGAACAATTTAAGATTGTTTTTTTAAAAATGATTTGATGTAAAATTGTATAAATAAGACTAAAACGATAAGTACAAAACTTAAAACAAGGACTTCAAAAATCTCAAAATTTTCACATCCAGTCCTAAATCCATTAAATGCATATATCAAAAAGATGAGAAACTGCATCTAAAATAAAAAATTTTCTTATAAATAACAGAATATATTGCTATATGTAAAGTGTAACGATGCAATTAGAAAGTATAAAAAATCATAAATATTCATAGAATAGAGATTCATTTAAGATATTTTAATGATATAAGATTACTGAGATCGTTACTCATTTCCGAGTTTATGATTCGGTTATTCAGCATTAGCAGCCTACTTATTTTATAAGACTATTTCATTGCATACTATTAGCTACAGCAATATATTTCAGCACACATTGATTATTAGATATTAACTTGAAAATTCACGTTTTCTTCATATATTTGGTACTAGTACGATATCCCCCATTGGTGACCATTGCGACATTGAACTAAAAACAGAAAATTTCATCTGTAGAAATTACAATTCCACAGATCTGATACAGCTAATACTACAGGAAACGGCACAGGTGCTGTATAAATCTCAAATTTTGAAGTCTCAAATTTTGAATTTTTTTGGCGACGACAAAATGTTGGCAAGATGACATAATTGTGACGTAAGGCCTGTTCAAATATGTTGTAATTGTGAGTAATAAATTCGTTTTGAAAAACTTTACATAACTAAATGTTAAATTTAAACCTGATAAATAAAGAACGTGAATATATATTTTTGAAATTATAAGATTTTTAAAAAATGAAAAAATAGAACAGAAAGTAAAACATTAGAAAATACGAATATTTTCCTTATTCGTTTCTGAAATTATTTACCACCGGAGAAATTGAACGGCAATCTAGAACTAAGAATACCTTGGTATTTTAAAACGATATTTTAAGCTACATGCATAATTAATCTTAACGATTTTGACAAATGCTTGACAAAAAAAAATAAATAAATAAATAAAAAATAAAAATAAAAAAAATGCAGAACACAAAAATAATTATTTAAAGTAATGAAAAAGAGCAATACAACCAGGAGTTTAAGTATCCAAAAAATGTCAAGCAAATTATAAAACACACTAAAATAAATCTTACGAAGTTTCCTCGCAAAAATTTCTAATAAAATGCGAAAATGGAACAAAATGTAACACAAGGGTTGTCAAAACTAAATTTTCAACATAATTCATATTGGTATTCATCTGTTATGACGTAATAAAAACCAGGTTGCCAGATAAAAAGAAAATATACCAAGAAATCTCCGAACTCAGAATTTGGCATCCTGGATTATACGGCACCTGTGCCCAGGAAACAGCTTCCAATTACAGAAAGCTTTAATATCTTCGACAAACAACAGCTTCTATGCTCTAAACAAGCACTCAAGACTGATGATCTTCACTAACTTCTTACTGCTGCTAGAAATACTCAGAAACTGACTCGATCCGTAGAACGGTGGTATTTATAGCTTACTTGGCGTGAAAGTCTAGTCTTTCTCCAAGGTTCTGGAAGTTTCCAGGCCATCTCGCTCAATAATGGCCCTAGAGGTTAGTTGGTGAAAGTTTCCAGAGCTATCTATTTATCGCCAAATTTCGCCAAGTCACCAATTACAATACAATAAAAAATATTTACAAACTTTGTAACAATATTATAAAAATATAATAATAAATTTAAAAAATATATGAGAAAAATATGTAATAAATAAACAAAATAAAAAGATTTAAATAATAAATAAACAAAAAGAAGTTAGGAAAAAGAAGAGCTTACGATGTTTAGACACTGGCGACAACGAAACACAACAGTAAACGTAGAACAAAAAGTTCGAAATGAAAGTAAAACGAAAACTTCAAATATTGTTGCCACTGAAAAGAACCATATATATGATTATTATGCAAAACATGCATAATTATGCAAAACACGAGAAAATCCTAATCTGGCAACAAAGAAAAATCTGAAAAGTAACAAAAACTTAAATTGGCAACACGAGAATGAAAACAAAGGACGCTAGGGATGGGAAGAAATACCTGTAACAAGTATTTTGTAATCAGTATTTGAATGTAACAACCTGTAATCAGTACATTTTCTTCCAAATACTCAGTACTTCCGGTAACAAAGTCAGCGCGAGTTCGAGTATTCTCAGACAGTTGTAGGTACAATGTACTTGACCAGTACGTGGCTGTTACAAAGTTATGAGCGAGTACGTACTTGTTACAAAGTAACAAGCAAGTACGTGAGTACGTGCTTGTTACAAAGTAACAAGCAAGTACGTGTGTACGTGGTTGTTACAAAGTAACAAGCAAGTACGTGAGTACGTGCTTGTTACAAAGTAACAAGCAAGTACGTGTGTATGTGGTTGTTACAAAGTAACAAGCAAGTACGTGTGTACGTGGTTGTTACAAAGTAACAAGCAAGTACGTGTGTACGTGGTTGTTACAAAGTAATAAGCAAGTACGTGGTTGTTACAAAGTAATAAGTGTACTTAATTAAATGTAACAAGTACAGAAGAGCCAATGAAAGAGCGAGTACAAGTAACAATGTCATCGATATATCGATACACATGGACGAATTAGGAGATTGTGTCAGGATTTGGGAAATCTCTTCCCATGATAGGAAGGGTGGCTGGGGGGTAGGAGAAGAGAAATGAGATGCTGGTTTAACTGGAAAATAGAAGATTGATTCTTGGGATTAGAAAATCTCTTTGGGCTGAAGCAACACCCCTAGAGATGCATGTATTTTAGGAGAGGGTGTTGGCTGGAGAGGGTACATAATGAATTTCTATTGCGAAAATGAAGAAAAAAAGCAAGTTCATTTGTTTCGTGTTTGTTAATAAAATAAATGAGTTGGGAAAATCAATAATCGTAGCACATTTATTTAATGGTTTTAAATATGTCACTTTTTAATATAAGAAAAAAGCCTGATATTCTTGTTATATATTATTCCATATTTATTGACTTATTTTTCTTATTATTTTTTAACTTTTAATTAATTTTAATTAAATTTTTTAAATCTGATCATTGTTTCCAAAATTTACTCTATTGGCTTGAACAAAAAGTGAATGGAATTTTTTTACTATATTTTAGTTTTAAAGATAATTTTTAAAAAAAAATATTTCTAAAAGTAATTAAATATTTTTTACTTTAAAAATTTTTTCTCTTCAAAAATATTTTTACCATTAAAAATTAGGTAGTTATATAATCACATAAATTGCTGTTCTGAAAACGAGAAAACAAAATTAGGGGAAATTGTTCACGTAAATAAAAATGCATATTTTCAATTCGTATTTAAAATTTAAAATGGTATGATTAGGGGATGATTTTCGGAAACAGGAAAAGATATTTGAAAATAATTAATAACACAGAATGCTGAGAATTTTCTAGAAATTTTTGTATATCAAATATAGAATTTTACTTTTGAATGTAAGTACCTGTTAAAAAATAAAAAACATTCGCTCATTATTCATAATGAGCTGCATTTAAGCAAATTAATTAAAATGTGTTATATTAAGTAGTTTTATAGAAAAATTAAATTTCGTTTAGAGTTTTAATCAGAAAATACGTATTTCTAGCTTATCTCAAAATAATATAACTGGGAATCAAGTACCTAAATTAAAATGTACGCCAGCACATTAGATTTAGAAAAATTACCTTTATTTTTATAAAACCAAGTTTTCAGTTCAGATTTATGTCGGTAAATTCTGTTTAAATCATAAAAAAAATTACTTTTTGCATAAATTTCTGCACAAAATATAATATAATTCCATTTAAATAAATGAACCGAAATTTATCACAACATAATTTAAAAAATCATAATAATGAGAATATTGCCTAATATGCTACAATTTTTCTTGAAAATGTGCCAGTAATATATATATATATATATTTTGAAACTACGTAACGTAAACTCTGAACCCATTTAGATGACATAAAGCAAACATTTGAATATGTATGTAATGTAATATAATTTAAAGATTTGAAAAAAAAATTACGAGATATTTGAATGAATTTATGATAAATCAATTTCCAGATATACTTTCTGGTACCAGAATCAATTTCCAGATATAAAATTGTATAAAATGAATTTTTTTAACTGAAAAAATATTTTGATATAGAATGAACATATTTATTTGAACCTCATTAAATACAAATGTATTTTATTTTGGTTTCCAAATTTTTAAACAAAATATATAAATTAAAACTATTAATATACTTTCATTGTTTTTTTATTATTATGTGCATTTTTGACTATGATTCCATATAAATATATGTACTTTTTATTGTACCATGTTTTAATTTCACTATATTTTACTATGAATATGTAGAATATAAATATATAGAATTTAAAATTTGGGAAAAATTTGTTTTATATTTTTTTACTATACAGTTAATTTTATTCGTATAGTGATAATGTTGGTTGAAACATAATAAAGGTAGTTTATTCATTTTAATTTTGAACTTCAAAATGAAAAAAAAATTTTTTTATATAAGTCAACTTTTACTTTTTATCTTTATTTATACCATTATGTGTATTTTTTAAATTACAGTTTGATGTAAATAAAATATATGTATTTTAGATCCTGTATTTTGTATTAAACATTACATTATTTAATATTTTACATTAAAACAACATAAAATTTATAGATAATTGGTAAAACAGTTTTGCAGTTTTTGTAATTTAATGAATTTTTGTGTTACTATAAAAGTTACTTTATGAAAGATGATCATATTCACTTAAAAAGTATTATTACAGTTTTAATTGCAAGCTACTTTATTTATCCATAAATTAAGATTCAGCAAACTGAAGCAAGATATGTGAGTTAATGCAATTTTTATTTTAGAAAATCTAGTTTATCTATTTCATAAAAATATAAACAAATAAACGCCATTTATAAAATAAATAACTATCTATTAGGTATCAAAAATTTTGCTATAATTGTTTCATTAATGTTTAATAATAGAAAAATATAAGAAATTTAATTTGATTTTTGCTAAACTAATTGTATATTTCTAAGTAAATTAAAAAAAATCTCTTTGTAATTGATTAATCCTCCCACTTTACGATTCTTTACAAATTATTTGCTAGTTAATTATAAAAATTTATTTATATAATTGGAAAATCTTACTAAATTAAAACAAAAAATTAAGATGATGATTTGGTTGAAAAATAGAAATTATATTCTCACGTCTAATTTAATATTTTAATTAACATTGGAAAACTTTGAAAATTACAATCGAATAATTTGAAAATTTACTTAGAACAGATGAAAATTCTAAAAACAAATGTAAATAACAAAAGATTAGGATTTTTTATACTGAAAGAAATATATTTATTAAAATATATAAGTTCAAAATTTTTCACAGAAAAACTGTTTGTTGAGGGAATAACTTATATTTAATTGCTTCATAATAAAAATTAAAGTTTTTAAGAAAAACAAAAATTGCTATTATTGAAATGTTGCATTTATTAAAAGAAATATTTTTATAGATTATTACATCAGCTCTTATTTTAACCTTAACTGGATGCTTATTTATAAATGATAATGATTTAAATTAACATTAATTATATTAATTAATTTTATGGAACTATACAAAATGTTATATATTTAATTAATTTTTAATTAATTATTAATTTATTTATTACTAATTTAGTTTTTATCTATTCATAAAACTTGGAAAAATTGTCATTACATTTTAATCCGATAGATGGCAGCACAAAAAGTGTAACAAGTACAGAAAGTAATCGGTAAAATACTTGTTACTTTTAAAGTAACTGTACTCAGTACGTACCAAGTACAAGAAAAGTAACAAAGCCCCATCCCTAAAGGACGCTAGATTTGGCAAGAAATCACTTTGGAAGGGATATCATACTTAAACCATATATTATCTTTTTTTTCATAGATGAATTTTTAAAGTTAAGTGTTTAAAATGTTATGTTATTTGGTTGCTTCATTTAATTATATTATAGATCACAAGTTCTATTGATAATGCTCATTTTCATGTCACTTGGTAGAATATTTTAGTATACAAACTGCTTATTAAATTCTAAAATAGTTGTTTGTTTTATTTAGACATCGTTTAACGTCTACATCACTTTTCAATGTTATGGAATTTTATTCTGCATCTAATGGTTCCAATATTTTATTCTATTATATAAAATTAAATTTCAAAACCCTCAGCAATATTGCTTTATAAATTTCCTGAAAATGTTTGCTTCTTCTAAACTGAAATTCTTACCAATTCCTGTTTCCTTACTAGACTGTCAGTTTCACCAGTGTATCTAAAGTAAATACTTCTTCATTTTATTGCCAGATATTTCTTTAAGATCAAATGCGTTGTATCGAAGAATTCAAAATGAGATGCATCAAATATTTGATAGCAGCAAGACAAAAGATTAGATAGAAAATAATTACTGTTTAACGAGTACCTGAAAGTAGAAATTTTTAATTGTTATCAATGTTTGGAATTCAAATTTTGAAATCCTTGGCAATATTGTTATAAAAATTAAAGAGAAGAGGAAAAAGGAATATTAACTAAAATTAAGACAAAAGATGAAAAACTGCTTCATAGTTAGGTTTTGTCCAATCAGCAAGAATGGTTTTATTATCATTACTTTTTATTTAAATACATATGAAAGTTTGCCGACACAGTCTTAAAAATTCAGCGTAACAATTCTATTGATGTTTTTTACTTATGCATCAAACAATAAGTCAAATTGATTGTGTCAATGATAATAAATTGCTCGTAGCGATATCTATAGAATTTTTGCAATGAACTTAGCTGGATTAAAGTTCTTCATTTAGTACTTATCATTTAATCACTGTTATGACAACGCTAAAATATACCGGTCTACTCTTTGTGTCAATTGTCTTGCTAATATAAAACAAGGTGTAAAAAGAAACGGATAAAGCGTAACATACAATATTTACAGTGACTTTTTGATACAGATCCTACATAATTTATTTTAATGATTTATTGATTATGGAGAAATGTAATCTTTATAAATAAAGACTTCTCGGCCTGTTCACCTGAAATGATATTGGTTTTGAGAGCTATCCATTAAAAAGTGATGAAAAAAATTCTTTTAATGATGTATTTGGTTTTCTTATATTTTCAACACTACAGTAATATTTTGAGACTTCTATAACATTTTTTCTATAAAATTGCATATGATAAACGGATTACTTGCATAATCTCTAAAGTAAGTTCAATTCAAATAACTATCAACAATAAAGCCGATTCAGATCTTTGGTTTATTGATTGCGCTCTAAAGTATGTTTGCTATATCATATTCCTAAACCATAGTATGGTCTATGATTAAATTTTTTTATGTTAGATTATTCTAGGTGACATTTTGGTAAATTATCTAGAAATAATCGCAATAATAATTTCAGAATTAAAGTTTTAAATATGTTAGGGGAAATTTCACAAGTAAAAACTAGTCAAGTGAAGAATAAGTTAAATAAAGACAAGAAAAAAGAATGCTACATCATTGGTTCGAATTATATTTGGGTGCATCGTCCAAAAACTTTCGTGAATGCTATGGCGGCATACACGTACGAAGAACTGGCTGAGATGCACCTCTTATGCGGTGAAGCAAAAGGAAATGGAAGCGAGCACGAAGATTGTACGAAAGCGGTTTCAAACTAGTCGCATTCCAAGTCATCCTGCCTTTTCCTGTGTTGATCGACGACTGCGACGAAGCCGTTCTTTTGCCAACTTAAACAGCAATGCGGGAAGTTCGCAAAATGCGCAAACACCAGAAATGGAAGACAGAGAGTTTTGACTAGAATTGAAGTAACTCCCTCCACCAGTAGGCGAGCGGAGGTTTGCAAAATGAGTATTTCCGAACCAGTGATGTGGCATATTTTACATAAGGAAAGCATGCACCCCTACCAAAGGCAAAAAAGCAATCTTTGCAGACAGATGATTATCCTTGCAGTGCAGACTTTGTGCTATTTGTTGAGGATGAAGAATAACAATACACCATTTCCGCCATTAGTATTATTTAGTGATGAGGCAACATTCAGTAGAGAAGATATTTTCAACACACGCAGTCAACACGTTTGCTCTGACAGCAATCCCCATTGTACAACCCCTCATAGACATCAGCAGAAATTTTCAGTGAACATGTGGGCAGGTATTTTTGGGGATTACCTTGTAGGCCCTTAAATCATGCCAAACCGTTTGACCGGCGCAACTTATCGTATGTTCTTGGAACAACTGCTTCCAGTTTATTGCAAGCTGTTCCAACTTCCATCCAGAGAGACATGTGTTTTAAGCACGATGGAGCCCCAGTACATTTTTCCATCACGGTGCGTCACTTTTTGAATGCCACCTATCCCACTCGATGGATTGGGCGTAGTGTGGCTTAGCCTCTTCGCTCACCGGACCACAACCGTCTCGACTTTTTCTTCTGAGGGCACATGAAATCTTTAGTATGCGAAATGCCTGTGGATTCAACTGAATATCTCATGCCTAGAACCATTGTTGCCGAGGATAAAATAAACACGACACCGGGAACATTCGAAAGGGCTCACCAGTCTTCCTTAGCCAGTGTCAACTGTGCAACGACATACGTGGTCGGCATTTTGAACATTTGCTGTGAGGTTTTCACTAAACAATAAATGTGATTGTGAAACTTTAGGGATCATTCATTCGCTTACCCAATACTGTTGCAAGAGAATTCCTCTTTTCTGTTTCTCAGAGTAGAATGCGACCCTATGTTCCTATGTAATTATTACATGTCTTGATGGATACTATAACCTTTCTTAATTTGTGAAAACAATTTAGAATCGCCCTATATATATATGTGTGTGTGTGTGTGTGTGTGTGTGTGTGTGTGTGTGTGTGTGTGTGTGTGTGTGTGTGTGTGTGTGTGTGTGTGTGTGTGTGTGTGTGTGTGTGTGTGTGTGTGTGTGTGTGTGTGTGTGTGTGTGTGTGTGTGTGTGTGTGTGTGTGTGTGTGTGTGTATTTATACTATACTATATATTTTTGATGTGTTTTATACAATAGAATTAGCTACTTTTAGATACTAAAAAAATAATGAATCATTTTTCTGTTTGTTGAATAAACATTATATTCCTAATTGTTAATTTGATTTTCTCTTAATAAAAAATTAAAGAGCAATTATAAATTGCTAGTAATTTTTTCATTTGAATTTATCATTACAGAAGCTCATTTTACACTCAAACAATGTTTGTTAAAATATTTGATGCATAATTTATTTCAAATGTAATTTACTTTAAGTAATAACTCACATATTTTTGATGTTTTAGATATATTTGTATCATGGATCATTTTTTGACATTATATGTGTGCAAATTTACCAATATCCGCTGTACACATATCAAAAGATGTATGTGTACAGCGGTACGAAGATAGCTTTCCATTGTATAAAAAGTTTATGTTGATTGAAAATAAAACTAATTTATTAAATACAAGTGGTTTTATTTCATTTATACGATGCAAAAATTGTGCACTTTAAATAAGTGAGGATTTCGAGTACATAAAAATGAATCATTTATGAGATGCTTTTACTTCTATTAATTTGAAATAACGTCTAGTTATTTTAAGTAGATTTTAGTATAAGAACAAAATATGTATTATGCATTCATAAATATTATTACGTTGTTACTTTCTTTAAAAAAATTTAAATCATTTTTATTTCATTTACATATATTCTTGTATGAGTTACATTATATAGTAGTAAAGTAAAATATGAATACAAATTGCATTATAATGAGATATTAAAATGATTAAGAGATAGAGTTCTCTCCTTTTTTATATTTATTAATATTAACACTGATTATTTAAAAAAAATACCTTTACTTCTGTTATTGAGAAATTTTTATTTAAGAAAAAGTATTTGAATTATTTTTTTAATAAATAAGTATTACTTAAACAACATCAACTTAATCAATCAACTGAATATAATAGATTTACGCTTTATTGAACAATTACATTAAGGAAACTTATTTCTCAAGTATAAAAAATATTTTTAAATATACATATTGGTTCTTTTAAAAATAGTTTTCGATACCGGAATGCTTGTTAATTAAAACATGTAAAACCAATAAGCTTTCTCATATGTTTAAGCACTGATAAAGGTATTAAACTTTGGAATGAAGAAATTTTAATTTCAATTAAACAGGGCATAAACAAATAATAATAAAGCATAAAAAAATAATAGAAAATATATGAAAATCTTATTTCATAAATATATAATACAAATTTTATCATGCTTATTTGAAAATCTTATTTCACAAATATATAATACAGATTTTCTCTTTGCTATTGTAAATAATATTTATTAATGCAGTAATTAGGAGTGCTTTTAGACAATTTTTCTGTAATGCCCGAGATGCAGCTTTAAATGAAATCTTTAATGCAGCATGGATAAACAATTTAAGTGATATTGAAATTTGATCAAAAAATTCTTGAAACAAATATTGCAAACAAGGAAACAATCATAAATTTGAAAAATAAACTAATTTCTATTTAGTGGCGCGTTGTTGGTCATTTATTGGTTGCCGATTATGGGTCAATTATTAAAATCATTTAGTTCACATACGGAATGACATGGGGAAAATATCGGGAAAGTGGTCATGTCTGATATGTCGATACCGCTCCGGCGGAATTCTTAACAGAAAGCTGATTTCGGTATTATAACTGGCATTAGTGTGTTTGCTGGGATACTATGCAATCAGATTCAAACAAAATCTAAATTAACACTTACTATTTGCATGAGAGTCAAGTATTTTTTCCACCATAAATATTTTTGTATCCATGGACCAAACGCAGCCAGACCGTAGTAAAAGTACATGACACTATGTACCCATAAATTCATCATGATTCCAAAGAATGCATAATATCCTGTAAATGGAAAATTGACATAATTAATTTTAAACAGAAAAGGAATTATGATAAGGCATAATGTTTTTGATAAATTAAAAACTAGGGAAAAATGCTATTAAAAATATAATTTCTATTAGAAATATTAATGCTGAAAAGTAATTAAAGTTTTAAAAAACAAAGTTTATTTTTTGTAATGTATTTTTTATTCAATCTGTATTCATTTTTTTTATTCTACAAAACTCTCATTTGAAAGGACGTTGGATTCAAAATTATTGATTTAAAATAATAATAAAAATCGATTATATTATATAAGCAAAAAATTCTTAATAAAAAATTATTCTTACAAAATAAGAGTGCTATATATACTCTTGATGGTTTTGATATAGGTATAACTAATTGCTTAAAATAATATGTTGTGTCAAATATAAAATAGGATAACGTAAATTTTAATTACCTATATATACAAACATTTATATATATTCAAAAACACACCTATCTTTATTTTGTTTTACAAAAGTCTCCACTGGACACATGTTAGGTATGTAATAATCATTTTAAAATAATAATATAAATCGATGATGTATAAATAAATTTAAATAACACATTATTTTTTTTAAAAAAACTAAACATTTTCTAAAATAAAGTGCAAAAATCAATGGGTGTGATTATGGTTTTAATCGATAAATAACAGCTTCAGGTTTGTGTTGTGTCAAATATATATTAAATAGCTTAAATATTTAAGCAATTTTATATATCTACATATATCTTCTTTTAACTAATTTTATTGTTCGTATATTCAAATCTTTTTTAAATATCATATATTTCAAACAAAAAAATTCACGTTAATATTATGCTTACTATTTTATTAAAATTTCAAATCTTATAGTAAGATTTTCATTTTTAATTCTTTCGCAAATATTCGAACAAGAGATTAAATTTTGTACGGATTTAAATAAACATCCCACAAATATTTTCCATATAAGCGACGAAACAAACAGTTTGAATAGATGTTTCGATTGAGGGAAAAAGTTCTCCAAGCTTTATCGATGGAATTTAAGTTCCTTTAGATTTCTCGAATATAATTTGTTCGAATTTATTTGTAAATTATTCAATGAGTGTACCTTTTTGTGTTGATTAAAATTAATTTTGTTTATAATATATGATCTGTTGTTCACTTTCCCTAGCCGTGTTTTGAATGCACTCTTTCGATTTTAGATATTATGTAGATTATTTTGTAAATTTTTTTCCATAAGAAATATACCTGTAAGAACAGAAAAGTTGGCAATAGTATGGTTCCAGTAAACTGGATTACTGATGGTGGAGCTATTAGCATGAAAATTTAATTGACTTGTAATCGTTATTAACTTAAATAATAAGTGCATTATAGGATTATATAATGTATGCAAATTAATGGAGTATTCCTTTGTACACACACATACATACATATACATACACACACACTATGTATATATTAGTCTAGTTTTATATTAATTGTGGTTGTAAATAGTAGTTTATGAACGTAATAGAGATGCCATACTTTTATATAATGCATACCTTGATGAGTGTTGTTGTAACATTATAGATTATGTAGTTGAGCATTTTACAACAAAAATAAATCTTACTGACAATTTCTTCTGCCACTAATTTATAAAAATTATTTAGAGGACTTGAAAGTTATAACTCTTCGTCATATCAAATACTCTAATAAATTATATTTTTTATCAATATTAAATTCCTTAAATATCTCACTTTTTGAACTCTTAATTTGAGACATATATTTGCGTAATATAAAAAACCTATAATGTAAACCCACTTACCAACATTATTTATAGTTATAGGATACATAAACAGAATGACTATGAGACTATGATGAAATACGTGAAGGAAACTAATTTGATTTTCTTTTTTCCGAAGAGCAAAAAAATCTGTAAGGAAAAATAACACATAACTTTAAATAATTTAGTTGGTTATGTATCCATATATATATATATATATATATATATATATATATATATATATATATATATATATATATATATATATATATATATATATATATATATATATATATATATAGTGTGTGTCAATGGTTAGCAAACAAAACACAGCTTTTAAAAAAATGGACTCACTTTAATTCTACAAATATTGGACAAACAATAATATTTAAAAAGAACAAAGCTATTTTACTGTAGTGCCTACTCGCACTTGTAACAATATCTTATCAAATAATATTCGAAACAATTATTGGCGCAGCACCTACTCGCGCGTCCGCAATACATCAGTAAGTCCCTCTTTCTACCTAAAAACACTTACTCTCTATTGTCTGGAACTATACGCGATGTTCGCTGTCAACTAGCGACATCTATTAACAGTTCTAAATCCTACAGCTCGGCATCCTGACCCATTTTTTCGACATCAGAAACATAGATCAGATTTAATTGCCATCCTCTGAAAGTAAAACAAAACAACAAAATAAAAAAATAAAAAGAAATGATGCGTTGGCCTGTTTAGGACTGGAAGAACACAGTCCTAAACAGGAACAGTCCAGGCCTTCATATGGTCAGGCAGCTGTAGAGGTGTAACCCGGACCTTCATGATATCCAACTTTCTCCACCTGATAACGATCTTTACCCTTTTTCCAGTTATTCGATATGGTCCGAAGAACTTGGGTTTTAACTTTAAACCACTTCCATACTACATGTGTTGTATAGCCACTAAATCATTGATGTTGTACACATGAGCTTTTTTCTCTTCTTGTTATAAGTTCTTTTATTTTCTTCTTGAGTTTTTAGAATTTCTTTCCTCACCTCTTCTCGCCAATCTTCTCTGTTCTTCATAGAAAAGTTTAGGAATATAAAAATCTTGCTTGAGAAGATCTTCCTTCTTAGATACAACAAAATGTCTTCTGTTATGAGCTTTTCGAATTATATCATGTTTTAATGTTTCTGGTACCACAAGTAATTCTCGACCACTATCATACTTGTATAATATTCCATTTTTCTCTACGTCATCTTCCTTCAGCCCTATCTCGACTAAGGATATCAGCAACTGGAGATGTTCATCACTGTTTTCTGCTGCTGCAATTCTGACAGTCAGTTCACCATGAGAAGAAGTAACCATCAAAACGTCATTTCTACTTAAGGCATCAACATGTCTCATTTGTTTCTCAGATCTATGAACGATTTCATATTCAAACTCTTCCAAAAGTAGTGCCCACCGAGCTATTTTGGGAGAGATGTCTTTTTTAAACATGGTCTTTTTGAAAGCATCACAGTCTGTTACAATTTTGATTTTAGATTACAATAAATAATTTCTGAATTTTTTAAGAGCTTCCACTATAGCTAAAATTTTATGTTCGTAACTAATTAGCTTTTCTTCCTGCGGGGTGGTTTTTCTACTCATGTAATGAATAGGATGAAGATGTTTATCGTCAGATTTTTGTGGCAAAACAGCACCAAATCCTAAGCTACTTGCATCCGTATGCAATTCCAGTGGGGCTCCTTGTCTGAAAATATGCAGAACAGGACTTGTTGTCAAAAGTTATTTTTAATCTATTGAAAGATTCTTCTTGAGCTACTCCAAACTTAAATTCTACTCCATTTCGAAGAAGAACACTTAATGGTTCGGCAATTTTAGTATAGTTAGAAATACTTTTTCTAAAATATCCAATAAGACCTAAGAACCTCTGAATCTACTTAAGATTTTTTGGCTCTGGAAAATTTTGAACTGCAATTGTCTTTTCAGGTGAAGGGCGAATTGTACCATCCTCAATAATATATGCTAGAAATTCTATATTTCTTTAAAGAAATCAACATTTTTAAAAATTAATCTCTAATTCATATTCTCTAGCTACTGCCAAACCACGTTTTAATTTTTCTAAGCCTTCCTCATCACGCGACGGTATAATAAAATCATCCATATAAACTACAACAGTATTATCCCTCATTAAGTTTCCAAACACATTGTAAATAAATCTTTGAAATACACTAGGCGATGTACACAAACCAAATCGTGCTTTCAGAAATTCATATAGACCTGCATGACTGATAAATGCCAAGTATTTAGTACACTTTTCCTCTACAGGAACATGAAAAAATCTGTTCTTTAAATCTAACTTTGAGAAAACCTTTGCATCATTTAGGGCAGCCTAAATGATCTAAAACTTCCTCTATATGAGCCATCGGAAACGAGTCTTTAATCGTCTTCTTATTTAATTCCCTAAACTCCACACATAAACGTGTAGTTCCATCCCGTCTCTTACACTAAGCAATCGGAGAAGCATATTCTGAACAAGAGGGTTTTATTATTCCATCCCGTAACCATTCGTCACTTTGTTTATCGACTACTTTTTGTTCCGAAAAAGGAATTGTTCTACAGCACTGTGAAACCGCGAAATCATTTTTTAATATCATATTCATTTTTAAATCAATTTTACGTGGCTCTTTAAGTGATTTGTAATTTTGAATTAAAATCGAACCACTAACGCGTAATTTTTTGTTAAAAATATGAGCTAAATTTATATCCTCTCCCTCACAAATCGCCGCAGAAATTAAAGACAAGAAATTATTCTCAACAAAACAAGAATCCTTCTTATTCAGTGAACTGAGCGAGTTGACGTCACCTTGACATTTTTCATAAATCCCTACTTTCTAGCACTTTCAAGTACAGAGGGGGGAAGATACAGTCAACAATCAGCGAGTCACACATTGCCGCTTCTATATATTTTGGGAGAGATGTCTACTTTGGGATTTTCGCCAATAGAAAAACAAAACACAGACACTTCGGCGAGAACTTTGTGGCCGAAAAGTGTTTTTCTGACTACCTTTTAAATTTTCATTTTTATTCTTGCGCTTAGGATAATCACGGGAATAATGAAAATTTTCCCCCTTTTCCCCGCAAACATAACAACATCGTTCGGATTTAATGTTCTGATACGCGGAGTTACGTATTTGTTCTCTTTTGATATTTTTATTGAAACTAGACCTTTTATTCTCGTAGCTTTAGGTTCGCAAACTATTCCGGTTTTGTTCTTGATGAAAAAAATAAATCGCATTCCCTTCCCAATTCATTTGGAGTGAACCAATTTTGACTTTCACGAATGCTAATATGTTCTCTAGTTTTAAAATCAAGAGTTTCATATAATTTATCGGACACCATAAGATCACACAATTTTTTAAAATCATTAACCTTCCTTAGTCCACAATAATAATGAAAAGATGCGCTAAGCCGTGAAGCGAACTGGGATTCTGTAGAAAATTTTTTCGTATTTTTAAAATTACGTAAGCACTCACGTGGTGTAGGCTGAAATTGTTTTAAAATTAATTCTTTTAATTCATCATAATTAGAAATTTCCGCTTCGGTAGCATAAGCCAAAATATTGTTACATTAATCACTTTATAAATTAATCAATATTTCCGATTTGAATTTAGAAGAAACATTTTTCGTTCTATAAGCTTTTTCAAGGGACTGAAAAAACAAATGCAGAGCTTCTGGCCTTTCGGGCACAGATATGGTGACAGTTTTAACACTTTTTATAAAATTTTCTAGACTTGCTGAAGCTGATTCAAAATTGTTCTCTGAATGATTTACATTTTCACTAACTGATCGCAGCTTTAAGTCTTGTAGCTTAATTTCTCTTTCGATTTGAGCTAATTTAATCCTTGCTAACTCGAGTTGAGATTGTTCATCTGATATTTTTTTCTTTTGATCTTCTGTGATCAACTTAACTATACCTTTTACAAAACAGGGATCAGTTTTCAATATATCGGAATTTTCAATAATAGTTTTAATCTCTATAACTTAAGCTCCTGCTGGAACATTCAAACCTAATTCTTCTGCAATAATTCTTAGCTTTTGTTTCCTTATATTATTAAATAAATTACTCATTTTTCCAGAAACGAACAACGGATCACAATAAAAACAGAAAAAAGTACTTTACCTCAGTTGTTGCTGGTAACATGAGGTTGTAGACTTTGTATTCGGATTTTAATTCAATAAGTATGATCTTCACATCTTAATTTTATCCACAGTTCCTTTAATTCAATCACAACTCATCTCAATCATCAATCAATTCAATCGCAACTATAATTTCAATCATCAGTCAATTTAATCACAACTTATTTCAAATCCCGGCTGTGCCCCCAGAAAATTGTAGTGTGTGTCAATGGTTAGCAAACAAAACACAGTTTTAAAAAAATGGACACACTTTAATTCTACAAATATTGGACAAGCAATAATATTTAAAAAGAACAAAACTATTTTACTGTAGTTCCTACTCGCACTAGTAACAATATCATATCAAATAATATTCAAAACAATTATTGGCGCAGCACCTACTCGCGCGTCCGCAATACATCAATAAGTCCCTCTTTCTACCTAAAAACACTTACTCTCTATTGTCTGGAACTATACGCGATGCTCGCTGTCAACTAGTGACATCTATTAACAGTTCTGGATCCTACCGCTCGGCATCCTAACCCACGTTTTCGACATCAGAAACATAGATCAGATTTAATTGACATGCTCTGAAAGTTGCATGTATTGAAGTTGGGCAATAACAATTAATTTTATTACTACCTTGTAACTTCAAATGACGTAGCCCTTTACTTTTAGAAATGAAGTTACCTGAACGATGGCAGATAAAGTTCACAGTTTTTTTATCGGCAGAATTATTAGACCATAAACGGTGAAATCTTGTTTTTGTAGACTCTTCTATGTTTCTCTTCCACAATTCAAATTCTTCAATTGATTTGAATTTTAAAATTTTTTCAGTTAAGTTAATATTATGATATTTCAAATGTTCTTCTATAGATCTTTTAACTATATTAGCTTTGCATTCTGGACACTTATGCATAGCTTTTTCATAGACAACCTGATTGTGCTTCCTTTTCATGTGTTCTTTTAAATATTTCTTCATTTTGAAACTAATATTACAGACTTCGCAAATAATATTTGAGTCAGATTTAGCTTCAATATTACTGTCTCTGGAAATATTTTCGAATATTCCATCAATAGTTTTGGATGTACTTGCTAAACATATGGTGTCTATCTCAATGTTTTTTAAATGAAAATTTGATTCTATTCCAACATCGCATGATTCATCATCAGAAAAAGCACTTAGAGTACTTTCAGAATCACATTCTTGCCCTGAAAAGGGCCTTTTTTTAGGATACGTAAGACATTTCACAGCAAGATTGAACAAATGAAATCAAGTCAAAAGTATAAACACAAATAATGGCGCTGAAATCCGTAAAGCTCTGGACATGCGCAAAATGTCTGAACGTTTTACCTAACTCCGCATGCGTTGAATGATTCGTTTGTATATGTATCGCTCAACGCTAACTTTGTCACTAGACCCTTGTGTGTGCAGTACATCTTGTGTGTGCAGTAGTATTAAGTCCCTCTTCCTCCTTAAAAACATTTACTCTCTGTTGTCTGGAACCATACGCGATGCTCGCTGTTAACTAGCGACATCTATTAACAGTTCTGGATCCTATATTATATAGATATATATAATATTTTTTATTATTTGTTTATATGTATGTAATGAGGGAGTATAGAGATTAAGTAAAGTAGAAACAGAAACATTTAATATTTAACGCACTGAATTTAATTAATTGTGACACAAATAGAAAATTTAATTGCAAATTTAGGTTAAATGTGAGATTAATAAAAATTGAGGAAATAACAATTGGACATCTTAAATAATAGTCTTTATCAACGTGTTCGTCTTTTTTCTCCAACGTCCTCTCTCTCTGCTCCCAACGGCGAGGTCCCGCTTGGCCAAAATGCTATTATAATTAATTGATTATTTTTTTGCTTAATATATGATTTAAATATAGTGTTTTTTTAGTTAAATCAATGAATCAATGAAACAATGTTTAGGCTTCATATTTTTCAAAAAAATACAGAACTCTTTGCCAGATCACTCTTCAGTTTGCCTGAAGTGTGACTCAGGCAGCTGTTTTTTTTTTTATTTTTTTTTTATCACAAGTAGATTGTTAAGCGTGAATATTTTTGTATTAACTGGATAAATTGATAGGCATGAAACTTTCATCAAGAGACATATCATTTACACACTATTAATTTTCTTTTTAATGTAGATATGTAGTTTAACAAATTTATTAATTATGTTGCTTTAAAATTTCAAGAATTAGAATCAGAAATTATTAAACTTACCGTGTCAAAAAGTTCCACTAACTTGGTGAGAAAAACCAACCAACTTATTTGAAACATTTTCTGCAAAAATAAAAGACAAAAAATAAATAATTAAATAAAATTTAATTTACATAATTATATAAATATAGATAATGTATATAAATTATTATTTAATACTGAATGTAACTCGTAGATTGTAATCTATCTTAAATTTTTATAACGATCAAAAATGTATGGTTACGAAAAATGTAAATAGGGCATATATGTATGAATACTTTATATTTTCCTACTACTTGCGTATTAGCGTCATCATAGCCATTTTCGCATTATAGTTTAAGTAGAATTAGGGCTTAAACTTATAATTAGAAAAATTCTTTTTAATTATGAAAAATGTACAGATAATTAAAAAAAGAAAATTTTAATCGTAAGAGAATTTTTTCGAAATTTGTTTTAGCTAAAGAGCTTCTGTAAAGCTAATCTACAAATCTACAACAACAAATACTATTTGCCTTTTGCTTAACTATTTGTTGCAGGATTATTAATGTTTAATTTATGAAAATATTGCCTGAACAAAGCTTATTCTGTGTAAAGAATGGTTTTCCTAGTTGTAAAGTAATTCTGTAAACTTTAAAACAATTTGAGTCAGTTGTAAATATTTTTGTTGACTTGGTGGCAATTTTGGCTTTAAAACGTAAGTTGATTGTTTTGGAATCGTTTGGATCATTTAAAGCTGAGTTACAATATGCTAATTATAGGAAATGTTCTTGAAACCCTCAGTAAGGAATCTTCAAGTAAGGAAACTTCCAAACAGAAAGATCTAAGCCTCAATCATGAGATAAGTCAGACGAAAGAGAGTTGAAAGGAAGAAATCTGATGCCTAAGTTTCCTGCTCTGAGAGTTGCTTATATGCTTCCGTTCGTGTTGTCAGTTTGGGACTGAAAGAGTTGCAAAAAAATTGCTTGCTTATATTTTTTCTGTATTACCCCTCGCCACGAAGAAACTCTTAACAACTAGCAACAGAAGTGGAGTTTAAGTTAAATAGCTTTTGCGATAAATATATTATCAGAAATGAAGATAATTCATCTGTTGATGGATAAATAGAAAAGGATGAAGAAGAAATGAAAGTGGAAAAATTAGCGAATTGAGAACAAATGAAAGCAGGTAAAGTAGAAATGAAAGTATGTCAAGATGAGTGAAAGCTGGCCAAGAGCATTTGAAAGCTGAAGTTTCCACTGCAATTGCTGTCAGTCAATAGTATAGTATAGAAGTTATCGGAAAATTAAGCGAATTATAAATGGTAGACAGCAGTTATTAAAGAGGAACTTAAGAATGAGAAAGAACCAAAGCATGAAAATTTAAAGCAAAAAACGTATTCGAAAGAAAATCTCAATGATGCAAAAGATCAGCTCAAGAATGTGAAAGAAGTGCTTGGGAAGATGCAGCATCTCTTGAAGAAAGAATACAAGCCCTTGAGATGGAACATAAAATTATGCATGATTTTATAGTGATACGGAAAAACTTAGGTGTTTCAAATATGACGGATAATATTGCTTCAATTTGTGTTAAATATTTGATTTTGCAACCACCTGTTTAATACCACCTGGTAAATCATCATGTAGAACTTTTCAGTGATAATTTTATATGGTTCTATATGTAGTAGAGAACGTTTATGATGACATTTCAAGATCATATTACTTTGTTGAAACTTTACAAGGAAACTCTGCGGATGTACTCTTTAAAGCAGATATGACTATATTGAGTTTTTGACGTTTGATTTCATATGCATTTAATTTAGGGTATGCTGATCTTTTTAAAAGACTTCAATCGTCTGCAGTTGAAAATTAGGCAACAAAAGAATGAGCTGACGCAGCAAAATTTGGCTTTGGGCATTGAAAAGATGACCCAATTAGCTTTCCCAGTATGCACTACCAAAGTTCGTGATAGCTTAGCATGACAATATTTTAAGAATACCTGAAGATCAGCATAATCTATGCTATGAAATTTTACTCTGTTCATCAGATTTCCAGAAAAGACGCCATAGAGTCTTTCAGGAAAAAATTTCTCAATAAATAATCTGGAGGGAGAATTTGTTCAGTTGGAATAACTGCTGAATAGACTTTCTCGAACAATGAATAAAAAAATTTTGAAAACTAAAACAAAGTACTGACTGAGCAAAAAGAAGGCCATTACGGGAAAACTGCCCGACACAGAAAAAAGACCCATAACAATTTACTCAAAATTGACAGTGAGAAACTAAATAGAAGCTATCTCGCGAGGTAGTAGTTGACGTGTGAATAAAAGCAAAGTTTACAAGATTTCGTGACTTTACCAAGGTGATCCTGGACTATACCTCGAAGAAGAAAAATGGGTACATCTATCATTTGATAGTCAACACTATAACCAATGCGACGATTTTCTAAACGGGATATCAAGGTGCTCGAATGTAGCGCATTCCTATACGGCGGCTTGCTACATTCGTTCGAATAATCATCCCATTATCTCCAGACTTCTGTATACGGTTCCTTTCATTTCACAACAGACAGAAAATTGTGAAAACATTTCAGTGCATGGGAAATTTCAAACATCCATATTGTTCAGTTTCAATATCTTCAAACTTATTATTTATGTTGTTGATATCACCGATTTGTGTACACGAAGAGTGGACTTCTGGCAGGAAAATAAATTTCTGTCTGGATTTGGACAAAAATGAGCTTTTTACTGACTAAGATGAATCGCAGTCATTCAAAAAGCTATATGAAGAGCTTCGAATAAATAGAATAGTTCCTGTGGATGACTTCAATATACCACTCCAATCGAATTGTGGAGCAATGGGAATTACAATGGACAAGGAAAGTTTTTGATTCAGAAAGACGGATCCCCCTCTTTCTCTTTTCTAACACAAAAAAAGTCTCGGTCGGAGCTGCCCTTGTGAATTAGTACCAAGATGTAGAGCTTGTTCGAGTTTCCAATCTCAGTGAAAAGGAAAAAAATCATCCGAAAAAGTAAAGAAACTGTGGTATGCAGACCTATGATGAACATCGAGAAAGAGGCTGAAAATGCTTCAATTAAGTAGCTAAAAAGCTTGATAGATGAATGGATTAGAGACGCAAAATTTGAAAAAGCTCAGAAGATTGCTGCGACCAGATTCATTGAAGAATTTCAAGATGCCTTTTCATCTTTATAAAAATCTATAAACTGTACATGTTGACAAAACACAAAATGGTCACTAGAAACCATGTACCAAATTAATAAACGTCAAGAAGACTTCCATTTGAGAAATAAGATAAGGTCTAAACATTTGCATGAGGTGCCAGATAATAATATCATCGAAACTTTCTTCAGACCCTTGGCACCTCTGATTGTGCTGATTTGTAAGAAGTTGGGATACACAAGGTACGATGTAGATTCCAGAAACGTAACCAAGTAAAACTGTCTTTCCCCAAGGATTGATGAAACATCAGACCACCTCACTGAAAACATGTAGTTCTCCATATTGGGCATGAAAAGCAGTTATTGGCAAGTGAAAATATATGCTGAAAACAGAGAGAAAACAGCATTTACGTAGAGAGAAGAATTGTTTCAATTTAAAGCTGTGTCTTTCAATCTTAGCAATGCTTCAGCAATATTGGAGAGTTTAATGGAAACTGATATGCTGATTTTCATATAAAGCTTGCGTTTGTCATTTTGGGCGACCTAATAGTTTTTTAATCGGATTTTGATGAACATTAAAGAATTTTGTGGAAAGTTTTCATAAATTAAAAGAAGCCAATATAAAGCTTAATACATCTAAGTGCATCTAGATGTCAGATACTTCAGACACATTACTTCATTTCATGATGTGTCTTTTTACCAAAATACTTCACTGTACTTAGCCAGGGTTGGACTTTACCAGATAGTGAAATCAGCCGGATGGGAATTTTCATAATTTAGATCAGGTAGCAAATTCTGTAATTCATGATCTCCACTCACAGAAGTATTATTTTACTTAAAGGACACTGGGGACATGACCTATATAATGTGCCCCAACCACCTTTAGTGAATACAAGGGATCTTCATTGAAAGTGGGATTTGAAGTTACTACTTTCCGATAAAGAGAACATAACTCTAGTGAATCAGGCCGCCGTGGTCAACATCCGATGGTATTGCATCAACATACTTTCCTATACTTAGCCCTGAGTTAGGTTCTACCAGTTACATGGGAGTCTTCAAAATTTAGATCAGGGACCAAGCAAAATCCCCGTAATACTTGATCTGCCATCCTCAGAGTTATCATTTCCCTTAGGAGTCAACCATGATCTATTTACATGCCCCAGCTGCCTCTAGTGAAAACAATGGATTTCTGGTTAAGCAGGAATCGATTTCACGACTTTCCGCGATAATGAGAACTACGCCCAAACCAACCAGGCTTTCACAACCCTAAATTCGATGGTGTTCGAAGTGAGCCAGAGAAGACTCGTGCTATTCAAAACTGTCTTCTGAGAAAAGACGTGCATGAGCTAAGAAGTTTTCTGGGGCTATGCACATATTACAAAAAATTTGTTAATGATTTCTTAAAGATTACCAAGACCCTTCCATCAATTTATGGAAACTAAACAAAAGTTTTATAATATTCAGATTTATTTAAAATTTTGCTTAAAATATACAATAACTTACTATTTTCTAGTAGATAAATTTTTTCAAAACATAATACATTATTGGGCACCCAAATTGCAACACCAAGAAAGACCAGAGATATTACTACAAAATTTATTTGGTAGATAACATGTTGACCAAGTATGTGATATTATAAAATTTATAAACTTTTGGAAAGTGTTGTTTCTACTAAAATCAATAGCCAGAGTAGCCACCATTATTAAAGATCAGCATAGGCACACGGTTGGTTGGATGGGTTTTGTGGTGCAAGGTCCAAAAATGGACATGCTGCGCCCTCGCACATACCTCGGCATTGATTCAAAGAGACTTTGGATGTGTTCAGGGCGTACAGCAGACAAAGCAGTTTCTATATGTTGCCAAAGTTGATCTGATGTGGCAGCCGGGAATGTAATTAAGGTAAGTTGTTGAGCAACAATGCACACATGTTATCTATGGGTGAGAGATTCGAAGAACGAGCCGGCCAGGGAAGGGATTCAATCTGGCGATTGACGAAGAACCCTTGAACAATGCGTGCTATATGCAGTCACGCATTATCCTCTTGAAATATGGCTGCGGGCAATTTCTGATAGTAAGGAGGGACAATTGACTAAAACAACTCCGATACATAGAGCTGGC
Source organism: Latrodectus hesperus (assembly GCA_037975125.1). Lineage (NCBI taxonomy): Eukaryota > Metazoa > Arthropoda > Arachnida > Araneae > Theridiidae > Latrodectus > Latrodectus hesperus. The sequence continues at coordinate 66,778,669 of CM075857.1, forward strand.
AATTTAAAGTACCAGCAATGCGTACTAGAGGAGTGTAAGAGTGGTATCGAATACCACTCCCTATACCATAATACCTGGTGAAGGACTAGTGTAGCTGTGCATAACGCAGCAGCATCCACTCCCCATGGTGTCTCTAGACTCGAATGCGACCATCGTGGTGTTGCAGACAGAAGTGTGATTCGTCAGTAAAGACAATTTTCTGCCATTCTGCTGTCCAAACCCATCTTTCATCGCACCACTGGCGGCGGAGACATCAGTGGTTCTGCGTCAAGGTTAGACGAAGCAATGAAAGTCTTGCGGACAGATCACTCTGCTGTAAACGGCGTCTAATGGTACACGCAGACACTGAACAATGCGTTACAGACTGAATGTGCTGTGCTATGGTTCCTGATGAGGCTGTGCGATCCATCCCTGCACAGTTTTCCTTTCATCACATGAAGTGGTGCACTGAGATAAATGCGATCGAACACGTTGGTCAGTCTTACCCTCCTGCATTCATCGATCACATATCCGCGTTATAGTTGTTTGGTTTCCTCCAACACGACTACCGATTTCCCTGAAAAATAATCCACAATCTCGGTAGGCCATTATCCTTTATTAGTTGAACTCGATACTTGATCAAAAAATGATCGCTGTTTTCTACAAGGCATAATTGATCAGTTTTGTTTTGGAAAAAAAAGAACACAAGAAAAACACATTTGTCTTACTTAAAATGGTCGAAATCTCCAAGCCTAAATAGTTCTTTTAAGTGGCGCCACAGCCGACCAACTTGTCTAATGGTCAGCGTGCCTGACTGCGGATAAGGAGGTCCTGGGTTCGAATCCCGGTTCGGGCATGGATGTACTTTCTCTCTATCTATCCTGTCTTTGTCCTTTCCTTGTATGAATGAGGTGTGAAATGTTGCCTACCCTATAAACGGGTCCCTATGGCATGTGTGTACTGAGGAAGTCGGACTCCACACCAAAATATGGCTCAGTTGAAAAAGTGGAGCAGCGCACCCCATATTGCCAGCCTAGCTGGCACACGACAACAACAACAAGTGGCGCCACTGAGGCACGTGACATGCGTCATAGCTGAAACTCTAATCGTTTTCATATATTACTTCCGCAAATGCATGTTGTAAATTTGTATGCTTTCTTCAGGGTGTTGCATTTACGGTGGCCAGCAATTTGTATAAAAGTTTGTGGATAAAAGTTTGCTATAATTCATCACTTTATAATTAAAGAAATAATCCGAGTACAAAACCTAATATCATCTATACACTCTAAAAAATCGAAGTCGAATGGTGTCAGCACTGTACTCAATTCGGTTAGGAACTTAAATAAATCTTGTTTTGTTATTTGATACACATTGAAAAAGATTAAACTATAATGAGATTGGATTCATGGCTATATTGTTTTAGAGTTAGTTTTAGTCTGTTAAGATAAATTGAGTTTCAGGTAGTAAAAAATCGGAAAATCACTCAATTTGACTTGTAGTAAATGTTACACTTTGTGTGTGAAGTTCTGTTTAAATCAAATTATTTTTATAAGTGCAAAAATGCAGTATTCAACACAATTTATACTGTAATAAGGAAAATTTAATATAAGTAAGTACATTATCCCAACACAAATATGTTAAGTATTAGATTCTTGTAATACTTTAAACACGAATTATTAAAACTATAAATATTTTGTCATTATTTTTTAAAATTTCACGTAAAAGTTTAATTGTAATATTTTGAAAACTAATTACTTTTTATTATTTGAAAAAGTATTATCAATGTTTTTTGTAACTGTTGAATATTATATTTAATCAAATCGATTAATTACCGCTTAGGAATATTCCTACATTCCTATTCGTGTATTTAATTTCAAATTGAATCATATAAATTCCAAAGCTTTCAAATTGAATTTCACCAATTAACTGAGATTTAATCGCAATTGTTCTGTATTACAATAATTTATTGGACATCTGAGATTCTTAATTTAACTAAGGAATTATTTTCCAAAAGAATTAAATAATTTAATTTTCATAAACTACCATCCATAACTTGTAAATGGACCAAAAATCTACCGAAATGAAATAAATAATAATTTTTTAAAACAACAGATAAAAATTCACTTCTTTATCACCTAGTATCCTGACATAAAATACATAATAACCTAAGAGCTTAAAACTTCAAAATTTAAAGTATCAACAATTAATGGATGAAACAATACTAAATATCTTTAAAAAATATTATTCGGTTGCTGTGAATATGATATTACGACATGGTGCATCCTATAATTTCAGGTTCAATAAGAATTTAAAATTCCTGATCTACATATTGATTTTGAAATAAATTAAAAGCTGATTTCCATACGTGTAACAATGGTGTATTCATTGTTACACATAAGAAATACAAATTAATTAAAAATGTATCGATTATTTATTGCAAGTTATTAAAAACATTAAAAAAATTTAATTAAAAGAGCAATACTATAATTTAAGGGACTTAAATTTATTAAAGTGAACTCACTTTCATATAGTATTGACCTTCTGGTAAATGTTTGATATCACATCTTACATGCCATGATTCAATTCCCAATAATATTAACTGAAAAACAAAATCATTTTAAATAGACTATTTTTTTCACATAAAGGATCAAAATACTCATTATAATTATTTTAAAATTACTAATCACAATAGGGAATCAATGTAATTTGTTTCGAAATTAATCACAGATAATTCTTGGTAAATACATAACATTAGCCAAAAAATCAAATCAGTTGTGATACAATCAAGTCAAAATGTCTACAAATCTGAATGCTTTAGCATTTTTACTATTTAATTCAAAATAAGTATAATAAATTGGTTAACCTAATTTTTGCTCCAGTAATTCCGATAACATAAAAAATATTCATTTAAATATCGGTTATAATCAATATTTACACCAATAATTCAATGTTTATAAAATCGAACGTTTATAATTTAAACAATAAACTTTTCGGTTTAGCTAAAATTCACAGTTAACAAGACACGTTGTTTATCTATCACTTATTTTGAAAATTCAAATGTAGGAATTTTTTTTTGATTTAATTGTTTTCACTACTTTAATTCCCATTGATTGCATTCATATTTTTTATCAAGACAGATGCATCTTTTAAAAATATTATTGTGCACATATATTGAATTTATCTTTTCATCTTTAGAAAGCTGTTAAATCTGTTTTTACTTGTTTTTTACAGTTTCTATTATTTATAAATGCTAGAGAAATACATTAGTATTACTAATATTAGAAATGTTTTCACTTGATATCAAATTTGAAAATATTTATCTATTGCCTCATAAAGCAATAAAATGACAAAACTTATTTTTTCTATTTAACATCATCAGAATAATTAATTTTTACATATTTTTAAGGTTCACACAATATAACAAATATGTATCGAATGATTTGTAATAATAAAGAATGAGTTGTAACAAATTATAATTAGTGAAAACAAATAGTTGAATATAAAATAAATCTCAAAATTTTAAAAATATTTACTAAAAAAATATAACATCTTTTTTGAAGAATTGTTATTGTTGGTGCATGAGCTGAGAAATACAAAAAGCAGCACTCGCTTCGTAAATGACTGATTCCACTTTTTTCTACTGTAAAGAATGGAGCTCCACTGTCAGCTCATTACTTATGCTTACTAACTATTTACTACTTTTTAATTGTTACTAAATAAATTTAATAAAATCTATACTAGTTTCGTCATAATTTATACACTTTGTAACAGCACCAGAAACATTTGAATACATGGAATAACAGTTATTAAGTATGTACTTACTTTACAGCCACAAATGGTATTGATTAGTGACAGGCTGAAGCTGTATGTGATCATTACTTTTTTTAAGTCGAATGGTTTTCTATTCTTCATTAATAATGGAATGATGACCTTGACAAGAGCAACGTAAAACAACACGATAGAAAAGGTGAGACTTTTATGTTTGATGAGAGCTCGATTTTTAGTATCTACGGATAAAACAATCAGCAAATCAAAAAAGTATCAGCACATTTTTAATTTCTTTATATTATTTGCCCAAACATAAGTGCTCTTAAGTAGTTTGCACCAAAAGCGTCGAAACTTTCGTGACTTTTAATGATTTATAACTGAGAATGTTTTTTAAAACAATTTAGAATCAATTCATCTCTGCTTTTGGAATTTAAATGATTATTTTTTTGGCAATTTTTACTATCCAAGTGCTACTGCATTTAATCCTTAAAGGCCAAGTTTTTCATTTTCGGATAAATAATCTATTCTTTGATTTACATGTAATTCTACTGGGAAAAAAAACCCCCATCTTCTAATGTCTAACAAATTTTTGTTATAGATTTTTTATAGACATATATTCAAATATTTAACATGATGTATACATTTCTCCACGTATCCATGAGAAGTGCAATATTTGCCACGCTGATACGTCAGCCGTAGACATATTGAATATTTCGATCAATTTAATATTTCAATCAAAGGCATTACAATCAATGTTAATTTATAAAATTAAAAGTTTATATTAAATTGAATTCGGTTAGAAGTGAGACAGAGTTAAGAAATTCTGATATATGGACAGAATATAGTATGCACAGTATTAATAAATTTTGTATAACGAAAAATAAATAAACAACTTAATAACATCATAAGTACAGAATTGACAATAATATTATGTTGAATTCACTGATATAAAGAGTTTTGAAAAAAAATGTTTTTACAGGAAGTTAAATAGGACATTTAAAGAATTTGAATACAGAACGATAATAAAAGCTATATCAATAAAACATTACATTTTCGAAATTCTTAAGCAATTTTTTTAATCTTCTTAAATACTAGTTTTCTTACAAACATAATGTTTTACTCCTATCAAAACAGATACAAAAATGTATTAAAATTTCTAGATAATGAAACACTGAAAATTGCAAACATTTACGGGACAAAAAATAATTACTAGAATATTAAAATGTTTTCATGAAGATATTTTTGCAATAAGAAACGTTGAAGCTAAAGATTACTCTAAGAAAAATAAATTAGACACAGTTTATATTGATTATGAATCATAAAATAGCTTTGTCTTTAAGCAAATATTATGTCAGTAGGAACTTCAAAGTATATTAAGCTTTTTTGCTTCGCAATACTTTTGTAGAGCATACAATTTTTTATAAAAATATAAACTGAAATATAACTTTTGATTATTTAGAAGAAATTCATAATAAGACCTTAAAGTCATGTATACAAACAATTAGTGTTTAAATCGAAGTAAAAATATCAAATTCAAAAAATGATAAGGCAAATCATTTATAGCCTCTTTCTAAATTTCGTCAGTCGCTGATTATCTTTTGTAAGTTAGGGAATTGATAATCTGGTGGTCAAAAAGATTCTTGTGTAGGTTATAATTACTTAATTAGAGAAATAAAAAATAAAATGGAAATCACATTGCCATTTTTAAAAAACTGAATACTATTTTTCATTTTAAGCTAATCAATATACAAACTGCCTATCATAATATATGAATTGATATCAAGTTTATAATAATTATGATAAATTTTTAGATTAAAAAGTTAAAATATAATGGAAAATAACCGAAAGGAAATTAAAAGATAAAAAGTAAAGTAGTTATAAAAATTATATCTGGTGAAATTGTTATTGTAAATGTTTTGATAACGTCATATAGTAGAAACAAAAGGAATAAACAGTCAATTATATATGTACAGAAATATATAATTAATATATTATTACTCATTTTCCGCTGTTTCTAAGATCACATTGCTATTAATTAAAAAAATTTATAGAACTGCAATCGAAATGCTGAGTTATTAAATAATTGTGATCAATAATGCTTTAATTAATTTAGTCAAAATATACTATCAAAATATATATTTGGTATTTTAACAATATAAATATTCCATTAAAAATCCAAATTCTTACCATCATCAAACAAAAAGCTATGTAAAGTATTCATATTCACGGCCTTAATTATATTTTCATCTGTAGAAGAATCCTATTGAACCTAAGAATAAGTGAATCTAATCTAAATGAAAAACATTTATGTAAATTCTATATATAATTTAGCTATTAAATGAAAATGGTTGAAAACAATAGTATTTTGTATATTCCTATTTACCAGTTGACATTTCCCACAAAATTAGGAAATCGGATAGCGAAATGGATCATAGCTAAATGAAATGACTAAAAAATGTTATTTAATGAAATCAATGAAATGCTTTTTAAATCTACTATTAAAATATAATAAAAGGAAATATAAAATTATTTTAGAAATCAAAACAGATAAATCACTTTTAAACTAAGGATAAATAAATTTACTTCTAAGGGGACAAGATGGAACACACATAAATTCGCGCGCGCGTAAATATAAATAAAATGTTTTTTCTTTACTTCAAGGTTTTGCTGTTTCTCTCAGTTTTTGAATTATTCATGCATGAGCAATTGTATAAAAAGTATTTGCATTTGTATACAGGCGAAAACGGTTAAAACGGTCAAAACTTGATCAGCAAATGTGAAACACAACATATAAACAGCAAAGTTGACTTGTTAGTTTTTAGAATATGTTTAGGAATGTAATTTGATCGAGAATTTGTGGAAATACGTCTCCATCACTGGCTTTATATCGCGCACTTTACCAACAGTTTTTTGTTTTCATTCTATATTTTTCACGCATTCTACAAACTAACGGATATGTATCGATATCTTTTAATTAGAACTTTAGTCATTTTGTTAGAAATGTTTTCTTAATAATATGTAATATTACATTGGCGTTTTACATAGACTGTAAAATTTTAAAAGTACAATTATAAAAAAGGAAAGCTTTTCATAAAATCTTATCTTAAAATCTTCAAAATTTACATTCAAAATTTTTTTGAAATGTATTACGCGTTATATATATATATATATATATATATATATATATATATATATATATATATATATATATATATATATATATATATATATATATATATAGATAGATAGATAGATAGATAGATAGATATGTATAGATATGATATGATAGATAGATAGTATAGATAGATAGATAGATAGATATAGATATATATATAAAGAGAGAGAGAGAGAGAGAGAATTTGAAAATTTTAATAGTCCTCTTAAATATTTGTTTAAAAATGATAAGGGTTTTCTCAGGGAATACAATTTTCAGATTTTATATTTTAATCAAAGGTAATATGATATTAGGATCATTACAACTAGAGCACTTAAAGTTTCTACTTTTCTCGCAAGTATATGATTACTTTGCTTATATGATCTACCGCTTTCATAATTTTAAAGCTAGCATAAAAACAAAGTTAAAAATATACAAATATAAAACAAATTAAGATGTTTAGAAGAGATATTTTTTTCTGGTTTAAAAATTTGTATTTTCTTAAAATCATTTTTGAAAGATTTTACGTTGATATAAATGTCATTCATTTTATTTAAAAGGTACAGATAATATTTACGAGAAAGTGAAATTTTCTTATATATTTTAGAGAGATACTGCGTTGAAATTATGACATAACTTAAAGTTTTTTTTTAAAAAAAATTGTTTTAAAGAGAAAATATATTCTGCCTCAAAAATAAGTACCAAAAATAAGCAATATAAGTAAAAATATTAATAAAATGAAACAATTTATTCAGATGAAATGAAAGTTTCACTGCTTGTTGTACAGAAAAAAGAGGCAAAAAAGGAAACAAGGATTGTTTTTCAGGTAAAAAGTATAAGAAACTGATGTCAAAACTTGAGGTAAAAAATATTTTTTTTTTTTGCAACAATGCATAAGTATTCCGTTTTCCAATTTGCATCAATGTGAGATGCAAATTGGAAAACTATGATTCAAATAGCAAACAGTTCGTCAATAGAAGGTATGTGAGTCCATTCTGGAAGAATAAAAGTTCTAAAGTCGTGAAGGATTCAGAGAGTATTGTAAGAACAGAAAGACGAATCCCAAACATGTCCCATAATTCTCTATTTAGATGAATCAACATCTCCTACAGTGAAAGCAGAAGCACTACTTATCTGAGGTTAGACTGATTTTCTAGAGTAGAAACTGGGAAACCCGTCTCACTTCTAGTGCCACCATTTTGCTTCGAGATATGTGTTGTTGCTTTACATCAGTAACATATTAAGGAAATGCTTAACTAATAGATCGAAGTCATTCCTTAAGAAAATTAGAATGTTATTAAGAAATCAAAGGTAAGTTTTTTGCTTATTATTTTGTAACAACAAATAGTAACAGTTAATCATGAATAATTTTAACGTTTTCAAGTGTTTTAAAAATAAAAAAAATATGCTAATGTATTTAAAATAAATGTCACATATGCAATAAACATAGCAAAAATATGTTACAGTTCCTTCATTAAAGAATACAATGACTTAAACGTTGGTAGTGAATTTTTTAAATTTAAAGTATGAATACAGGGAGATTAAAATTTCTATCAACGAAACAGTTAAAATTATAAATATTTACCATCGTGTATTTGTTAAACTATTGTCACACACATAAGAATTTGGAAAACTGTAATGTAAAAGTCAGAGGATCCTTGATTGCAACATAATATTCTGTTATTTAAGATTATTTTAAATTTATTTTCAGTATGATTATAATAAACGTAATATAATAATAAACAAAATTATTATCTATGATTCAACCAATACTTTTTTAAAAGAATAAGACAGTTAATCATGATTTTTTTTAAAAAAAAAGATACATCAGAATACAAAAACGAAAAAAAGAAAATTAAAAATAAAAATATATGTGTTATATATTTGAAATATTGCATAATTTAATGTTTTCAATAAAATTATTTTCCCATATATTTACTTATTTATATACTGTGTAAAATATTAAATAACATTTCATGTCGTTTACATTATCAAAAAGTTATTTCAAAGTAGGTTAAGGTTATATATGAATTATAAAAATATTTACTAGTATATGAATAATAGAACTTAATGGTTTGAACCTTCAGAAATTATTTGTTTCTGTCAAAAACAGATACCAATTTATAAATGTTTAAAAAATTATAAAAGTCCTATTTTTTAAATATACTGATTATGTTAATTAAAATTTTAAATTTTCAAAAAAACCACAATAATTTTTTTTATATAAATTAATGTGAATTAATTAAAATGCTAAAACTGATTACTTTATAGATGAAAAGTTTTAAGTAATATTCATAAATTTAGTATCTTTAAATTAATCTTTATGTAAAAGTAAACGGTACTTTTCCGTTTCACCGGAATAAATTTCGCCAACTGAAAATTAAGTCGCCAATTGGCGACAACACACAGTATACACATAAAATTTTTTAAATAATGTTGTTTTACATAAAAGTTTTTAAATTTATTTATTGAATTGTTGTTCTTGTGTTCACGCTATGCGTGGAATGATGGGTGCCAGAGCCTCAATTTATTTACTTATTATATTAGATTACAACTTATCGGGTGATGCCTATTTCAAAATCTTACTATTTTTTTTAAATATTTTTTATCTGATTTTGTTACGATTATCATTTTTTAAGATATATTTTTAAAATCCGATTTTTTTTAGAGAGATTTTATGAAATTATTAAATTTTTATGTATAGAAACATAGCATAAAATTATCAAATGGAAAAAAAAAGAGTCGAAATAAAGTCGTTGACAGTAAAAGGCCGTCACATGTTTTTGAAACGTAGCAGTGAAAGGTTACCAGCTGAGATATTCCTTCTAGCGCCGGTTGTATCATTTTTGGCGACTTTATCGCCTGCGCCGGCGAAACGGAAAAGTACCAAGTAAACTCATTACTATAGTACAATAAACTCATTTTTTTAGCGTAAATAATTTCTCAATATTTCTTGTACCGTAAATTCATTTTCCATGCTTAAAAAAGATTGTCTCATTCACTGTGTTTTTAATTAAAATAAAGTAAAAATCTATTTTTAAGAGCAAAGTTTTTTCCCATCTAAGTGAATGAATAACTACCTCTAAGAATAATGAAATTTAGGATAGGCCTCCAGACTATGATTCACTCTTTCTCTGCAATGGCTATCTACTCTAGTAGGTGTTGGTTGAATTCGGGCAGTCACTTCGAAGTAGTGTTTCTCATTTTGCGTATCGATTGACCACGCGAGCTCTATGTATCAGTGCGTTATGCGTCCATAGACGTTGAAATAATCCCATTATTTCCAAACATAGACGAACATATTGGTCGTGGATTGCACACCAAAAATAATTACTGTTACTGAAACGAGAGAAATGATGTGAAGATTAATTCGGCCACCGAATGATATCCATGCTAAAACCAAGATAAATATTTCAAGACATCAATACGACTTTAACTGTGTTTTTCATTGATTTTGTAAATTTGGGATTGAATTCCAAGAACTTCCCAAGATACTATTCTGTCAGAAAGCATTGTTTATACAAAATCAGGACTCATTTGTTGAGATGATTGTGACATCCGATAACGAGGATCTTGTGAACACATATACAGTCTTACTGGTGATTTTAACTCTATAATGTCTCCTACATGGAATTCGTGACACTGCAATTGCACTTGATACTGATTTCAAAAACAAATGATGATCTAGTGGTTGACATTAAATGCTCGGGAAACCTCAAACAGTTTTTACCCAGAATAGACTAGTTCATCGTTGTATACCAGCATATGTTTTCACTCAAATGTCATCGACGACTTTTTTTTGAGAGAAATGAATGAATGCAAAAAAATATATATCTAATGCAATGAAAGAAATGACAGATTATTATTATTGGATACATTTATAAGTCTATTAATGAATTCGTTACGATTTTCCGTAACATGTTTATTTACATGTAGCATTTCAATAACGGGGGAAACTAGTTAAATCTACACGTATACTTCTGCAATTAAAAGATCTTCTAAACAACATTTCCAGCATGAAAAAACCAAAACAGCGAAATGATGATCTAGTGGTTGATGATTTTCACATTTTTATCCTCATTTCTAAGTAAGATGATGGATAAGGAAAAGAAGGCAATAAAAACATCTTCAAAGAAAAGGATTTTTAACGTACCTGAATATTTTGTGACAAAAGATAATATTTGTGTAAATTATATTTTATTGAAACCGTAAAGAAATTCCGAATTTTTATACGCATTCTGCATAAAAGCAAATAGCTCAAATCATTAGTAAGATTTAAATCCAAACAGATACTTGCATTGAAACTTTCTAATATTGATTTCTTAATAATATAATTAGGCAACAAAAATAAATACCTATTATTATTGAAATATGAATATTAGATAACAATAATTAAAATTGGTTTTTCAGCAAACGTCAAGAAATAAAATGTCTTTGTATCAACTTATATGATTAATTTTCTTTCGTATTGTGTAAACTATGCACAAAATGAAAGATGATTAATAATTTAATGTGTCAGTCAGAGTAATTTAATGTTATATAAATGCTCTTGTAGCAAAGTACTAGTTTATCCTTACTAGCAACTTTTATGTACCATTCTTTACATTTTTTTAGCAGAGGAACATTTTTGAAAACAATTATTATAGAAAAACTTGAAACTCAAAAATATTTCAAAGCACCACGTAAAAAATCTTTATACATACTGATTTAAAAGAAATATTTTACGAAAATGATATCTAAATAAAAAAACTTATTTTACAAACAACAAAATTCAAATTTTGATGTAATTACTACGCATTTTATTTCGAGTAGCAAATATTTTTAAGTTTTATAATACCTATAATTAAAAATAAATTAATGCTTAAAATTATTTTCCTAACATTAATTTATATTCTAAGTATTTCTTACTGCAATTTATTAAATATAGGCTTAAAATTTATGTCTGCAGTTATTTTTAACTTGATATGATTGATTTCTTTTAGGGAAGGATTTTTTTTAAAAAAATACTATGCAACAAGAAAAATTTATTATTATTGGGATGATTTAGTGCATAAAGAAATTTGAGAGAAAGTACGACTTCAATGTAGAACTAAATCATTTCTAAAGTTTCACTTTTCCCTCGTAATTTTCCAACTTACATTTTAGGTTAAAAATAATAACAGAGAAAGAATTTGAATTTAACCTTATTGATAAAGCGGGCATTAAACATAAACTATTATTATTATTCCATTTATTTTTTTCCTATGATATTAAAAATTTGACAAAGTGCATTCTTCAGCCACTTATTGAAGTACACATAAATGAATATTCAACAACACAGTGGACGGCCAGGCTTATAGGAATTTCAGTCTATGGCTGGGAGTTATTATACTGAACTTGAAAGAAAAGCCAAGAAGTTTAGCCGTAAAACACAAAATCATGAGATCTATTTTGAATTATGTTTAAACATTTTTATTTTACAAAAATAATTCATTGCCATATTTTAATCATATTTATATAAAAATATCTATAATGTATTTCTATTAATTTTGATTAGTAATATTTGGTCTTTTTTACCTGTTTTGTAAATCTTAAGTCATATATTCTTAACATATCATACACAAGTAGCATTAAAGGTTTCCGCAGTTTAACTGCTAATGAAGTATTAATCACTTCATGTATTTAAAGAGATACATTTTTTATATTAAATACTCTAATTGATTAAATCTGCATAAAAATGAAGACATTGGCATAGATCAACATAAATTAATTGCATTAATTCTTAAATTTGCAATAATCTGAAAAAAAACATATAATAAAGATTTTTGCATAAATATAAAACCTTACTCAAAGGAAATGTTTAGAGGTAAAAAAGTAATTTTAACATAAAGCTTCGAAGCATTTTATTTTAAAACCTATACAGATAAAACATATATCCTGCAGAGAAATATTTCAATATCTATCTAAAATTCATGTATAGCTGTTTAGAAATGATAAAACGCTCATGAACTATTAACTTAACATTAAATACACATTTCATGGTAACTTAATTTCTTACTAAGATTTTTCAGTATTTTTCTTTTTTATATTTTCCTTCAGTTGTTATTGTTACTAAATATCTTATAATGTTATATAAGAATATTTTAAACTATATTTATCTTTAAAATTTAAAACTATTTTATGACTTTGTTCTTATTATTCTTTTATTTTAAGGAAATCGAATTGATTAAATCAATTTAAATTAAAGTGATTGTCTTATCAGTTATTTTAAGACTTGCAAAATTATTAATTACAAAATAAAACTATTAATGACAAAATTAAAAAAAATTAAAACATCTTACACAACAAAGTAAGGATAAATTTTCGTCGGTGTAATTTTTGCTTTCAATTTTCATTGAATTTAATTTTGACTGGTTTCTTTTTTTCACAGGCGTCATAAACAGTTCATTTCAGACCCTTCCAATGAGTGAATTAAATTTACCAAGAATTAAAATATTTTTAATTCTATAGCATAAAAGGTATTTTATATATGATCATTAAGTAGAGCACATACAATAATCAAGAATTTAACTTATACATGATGAGAGAGAGACTAAATATTACAAAACAAGAAATATTTTTCCTTTTCAACAGAACAATTTAAATTTATATGAATTATATAATCAGAGTGGTCAAAAAAAATTTATATGAACTTATAAACGAAATTTTTCATCTAGATACTTTTATGTAATTTAATTATAAAACTGATAATTTTCAAACATCTTTTTACTCAGGAAACAATTGATGATTTTTTCAAAGAAAAACTTACCAATTTTATTTCCTAATATCTGGCTACTAGCATTTTTGCCCTTTAATTCTGCAAGAAACAGATGTAATGCTTTGTTGTCGTTGATACTTTATGTAATGAAAATCACATCGATATTTTATTAATGTTTTTCTGATGATGTAAGTATTTATAGAAATCTCATTTTCCGTGAGTCTGAATAATTAGGTCTAGAAATTAATGAGGTAAATGCCAGGAAAATATAATGAAGGAAGCGATATCGAAACTGTTTCTGAAACTTTCCTTGATACACTAATGCACTAAAATTCATAATGATTTTTTGTCAAATGCAAAGATAAATTATTTTTTATGCTTTATAACCCAAGACTTCTGATTTTTTTCGGTTAAACATAAGAAATTACGAATGGTAGATCTAAATTGCTCGTTAATGATCCTAGATTGAAATTTATTTTATGACTGTATATCTACTAGAAGACTTTATGACTGTATGTCTACTTTATGACTACTAGAATATTACTTTATGAATATATATTCATGTTTTTTTTCTTTGTACTAAATTACAAATAGTGATTCTCTATTATCAAGTGCTATGAATCGAAATCATTTTGACAAGGCTTAACGGATATATTAAGAGTATTCTAAAGATTTAATATACAATGTGTAAATTGACTGCTGGGACAACTTATATTACTTTTGGACTGATTCGTAGGGAAAAAGATAAAGGAAACCAAGAAAATATTAAAATAGTTTTCTCGATAAATGAGCTGGCAAAAGGTAGAAGAGAAATCATCCATTTTCGATTGTTGTACAGTAACTGGCATAGGTACCACGACATTTCACCCTTAATAAAATTACAAGAATTGCTCTATCATTAGACTGTGGTGACCACAAACAAAATCTATTGCAGCTATTCACTCGTGCTTGGAGTATAACTGGTTTTAATGTGCATTGGGAAATGCACATTAAATTTCCAATGCATCATAATTTAGAAAAGAAGATATTAAAAATCATCATGAATAACAATGTGTCGTTAGTTAAAGCAATCTTCGTATACAAATTTATCTTATGAAATTTTCTCAGCATTTTATTTAGAGATTTATTTCATCTCTCATTGCGTATCTCCAGTGAAAATGTTCAACACATAAATTTCGAACTGTTTTGCTTATATTTTATCAGTTTTTCATTTAAAAAATAATATTTTTGCTTTTTCGATACTACAAATTCAGTATTTCTTTTTTTTAGCTCTGGAAGACAGCAAAGGCATTTTTGAAAGAAAGTTAATATATTCTGAAAAACAATATCAGTTAATCTACTGAATTCTGAAGAATTATCAGCAATACAGCTCTTACCCCGTTAATACATGCCTCTTCAATACCTCTCTACAGTACAATTTAAACTACTTAATGTTTAGCACACATCCAAGTATGTAAAAATGTTCAGTCTAATATCAAAATGGTATTATTCCAATGGGCACAGTGGCAAAGGAACTACAGAAGTTTTATGAAAAAATTTCAGGAACCGATAGATCCCCTTGGTCGACTGGATCAATATTATATATTATCATATATATAATATTATTGGATCAACATTATAAAATTTCTCATAAAACAAAAAAGAGTAGTAATATTAAAAAAAAAACGTTTGAACATATGTATTATGAACTTTTACACTTTAGAAGTATATATTTTTCAAGTTAATTAAAAATATTTTTAATTAAATTTTAGTAATGGCGCACGAAAAATATCTATAATTCTATATTACTGCTCAACTAGTAATAAAAATACTCTACAAAACATAAACACTGTAAAAGTACTCAAAGTATGCTGAACATGTAAGATAGTGTGAGCAACCTTTAATTTTATTGGAGGTTCCTATTTTTTTAATGATGTTTAAGTCAATGCAAAGTTAAAACCAAAATACATAAGCAAAAAAATTTTAAAGGTTAAAACTTACTGAAATTTGAGGGTTAACGAGAAATGTTAGCAAGTCAGAAAAAAAAAGTGTTTTTTATTTTATAAATTTTAAAATAGCAATTTTTTTCTTTTGTTAGATGTATGTATATGTATTCACTCATGATAAATATATTAAACATTAGCAAAAATTTGGTATATTTTAAAATTCTATCAAAATTTAAATTTCACATTTCTAAATTAATTATTTTTTACAATGTTTTGTTGAAAAAAAATAAAAGAATGTTTTCTGCTTATACGTATAATCAGGAATGAAGGTATTTAATATATATATATATGAGATAAAGAAATTGAAATATTCAATTTTTTTTCAAATAAACCCTTTGCTTCTATGAAATAAAAATCTAAATAAAAAAATTAGTTTCAAAAACTTCTTTTAAATATTTTTGGACTGAAGTAAGAACTATTATTAATTAAATATTGTTGTGACTGGTGGCAGATATAGTGACATATATTTAGAAATACATTAGCTTTTCTATAAAAAAAAAAAGAAACGGTGTAATATTTCAGTTATTCAGGTACTATCAATATGTTTGCAAATTATTTAAGGAATTATTAACAAATTGACAAAATTAAAAGTACGTCAAAATTTCCAAAAAACAGTAGCAAAATTTATTAATTTGTTAGATGGCAGAAAATTCCTGAATTAAATAATGACAACACAATTAAAACATAACACAGCACTAAGAATCATTTTTATTAAAATTTATCTTTTCGTGAAATATTCAGTGAATTTGATGTGTATTGTCGAGATTAATTATTAGCAAATATTGGCAGAGCAATCTTAAAGAAATAAGTATTAATATTATCAGAAATCCCCTGGTTTTTGCTTATTTCATATCTTTTTTCAAAAATATTTCTGTCATGTCAAAATGAAAATTCATTAACTTCTCAGTATTTAAAAAAACGAATATTTAATGCAAAAGAGAAAACACAGCAAAATATCCTTTATAAAGCAAAATAATTATTTTTGTGAACAGAAAATATAACCTATAATCGAATTCCGGAAGAAAAAGAAATTAGTAACACATTTATCAAAGAAGATTTGCATTGAAGTTAAAACAAATCTCATATTTTTTAAAGTAACTATAAATGAATTTAGAAAAAATAAACGTTTGAAAAATTTTTTCACTGAAATAATATCACCGATATAACTGATTAAGTAATTATTTTTCACTAAGTTTCAGAAAAAAATTCACTTCTTACTTAAATTTACAATACCTACCAAAACTGCGCTAAAATACACGCTCTAAACAACTGGATATTTTAAATTTTTTGTTGGAAGGTTAAAATATTGAGCGTAATTTTGTTTAGTATGTATTTTTTGGTACGATATTGTTATTGACAATAAACGGTACAAATAAAACACATTTCAAAATTACCTAATTGAAATCTAAAAATATTATTTCTTAAAGTGATAGTAGAGATCTAGATATTTATAAAATAGTCAAATAAATACCTGGTTTTCGTTCAATTACTACTAGATTATAGAAATGTGGATGCAATTTAAGCAAAAAATATTTTCATATTTAAATGCATTCTCAAGAACACCTATAACTGGAGTAAACCAAATATTTCCATTTATCCTGACAGGTTAGTAATTGTTCTTTAATAATATTACATTCGAAAAGAGAAATTTTTAATCTTCAAAATGAAATTTTTACGAAAAAAATTCATGAAAAATTTATGTTAATATTTTTGTATTTCAACTGCTCTGTGGATTATTTTAGCTAGAAAAAAAGGAAAACATAACGAAAAGTGATTTATATTTGTTCTTTCTTGTTTTTAATAGTACATCGGAATGTTGAACCGTGGAAATAAAGATCATTGATTCATCTCGTATTATGGGAAAAGAATAACATATTTTAACTAAAACTCAGGCAGCATGGAGTAATGCATGAAATGGAGTGATTCAAACAACATGGAGTAAAGAATGAAATGAAGTAATTCATACAACATGGAGTAATGACTTTCCTGCTCCTGCTTATCATCAAAGACTATAAAAGAACATAAACTTAGTCACAAACGAAAGTATGCAGAGTCTATGTGATGATGTCCTATGAAAAAAAACTGACCAACAATATTAGAGTTTTAAAATTAACGATTTATTTCTATTACAACAAAATCAAGCTTAATTACAAAATGAAAAATATTTAAAAAATACAAATATTTAATTAGCAAGATGAGCTTAACTTAAAATAGGATGTAATTTACATCATAAAAGTAAGTATGCAAACAAAGACATTAATATTGCAAATTTTACAATTTTTCAAAAAAATTAGTAATTTGTTGGATAGCCTTTGGCCTTTAGAAAAGTTCTCAATCAATTTGGCACTGATTTTACTAAATTTTGAGTGACAGAAGATGGTATTTTCTGCCACTCCTCCAAAAGGAGTGGTAGAGCTTTTTTTAGATTATTCTTAGTTTTGATCTCTTGCTTTCTAATTTGGCGATCGAGATAATCCCACAAGTGTTTAATGGGATTAAGATCAGGTGATTGCGGTGGGATTTTTAGCTGTTTTCGCACGTTATATAGCAACCTTTCCCGAACAACCCGAGCGGTATGTTTAAGATCGAGCAGTATGTTTGTTGGAAAGTGAAGGATCCATCGAGTCCAAATTTAGAAGCACTTTAGCTTAGATTATTCTTTAAAATATTCAAATAGCTATAGTGATTCATTATTCCATCACTTATAACTAAATTTCGTACTCCAGTTGCTGCCATGCTACCCCAAACCATAATTGAGCCACCACTGTGTTTTACAGTTCCTCTCATGTTCTTTGGAGGAAAGCAAATGCAGCTCCAGAAAATGTCTGTCTTGCTTTACATTTTCTTTTAAAAAATCAATTCTCTTTTTGCGTTTCACTTTGTTAATAAATGATTTTCTTCACATATTTCGACCATGATATCCTGCCTTTCGTAACACACGGCGAATTGTTTCAGGATTGCATGACGTCGCAAAATTGTTTTTCACATCAGTAGGCAATTTTGATGCTATAATCTTCGGGATTTTTTCACATTTCCAACAATAATTTGCCTTTCTCGATCTGTGAAAAAGAGTGATCGTCCTGTTCTTGGCTTGTTTAGAGTATTTCCCTCAGCCTGGAACTTTTCAATGATTTTTTGCACTGTTGCCGGACTTCTGCCTATGATTTTACCGAGCTTTTTTTGGGACTTGCTACCCTTATACATCTTTATTATCGCATCCTTTACATGTTTTGATAATTATTTTCCACTTGGTGGCATTGGTGAATTGTTGATGTACTTAAAGCTCAAATTTACCAGCTTTGTAGCAGAACTTTTAAATTTATTACTGAAATACGAAAAATCACTCGAAAAGTTTCAATCAGCCTATTTAAAAATCAAAAATTCAGAGTGCGTATAACTTTGGTGATTTAAATTTTCTACTGGTAGTTAACAAAATTACTCTTAAAGTTTTTTAAAAATATAATGATTTGGTTTACTTTTCTTTACTTTAGGACTTGAATCAGAAGCTATAAGCAACACTCTCCAAAATAATTTTTTTCTTATATTTATTATATTAATACTTTTATCATTTTTGTCATTTCAGTTTATATATGGACAACAGATAGTATAATGTATTTACTCATATTATTTCTATATTATTTAGTATATATTAATCTATATTTTCTCATATTGATATTTGAATATATTTAAAAAGATTTTAATTTTTTAATCCTGATTTTAAGTATTAAGTTGCTGTTGTAACAAACTGACTTTTATGTGTAAGATTACAGCGAAACATGAAAAAAAACTATTTTGGAATAGGACTCAAAAGTGTTTTTCAATAATAACTTATAAACTCTAATTTTAAATAATATTATAAGCTTTTATTTCAAAACAACGAGTAACATAGAATAAATTAGTTAAATATAGTAGCGCGATATAAACTATAAAATATATAAAACAAAAATACGTGCGTTTATATTTTGAGGAAAAGAGTATATGTTCCATTAAATATTTTCCTTTCGGATAACGCTATTTTTGTAGTATTAATGACACATGATGTGTATATCATGTATTTATATACATTACATATTACGTATATATATATATATATATATATATATATATATATATATATATATATATACATATATATATATATATATATATATACACCACACGTAAAATGTAATATATAAACAGATTCACAAAGCCATCTATTTATGAAAAATTAACACATAATATTATGTTTTCATTGAAAATAATTTTCTGTTAAAAGTTTATATGTATTTGAATTTATTTTTAGAGTTAATTAAAAATTTTAAGAGAGACAAAAAGATCACTCACAAATATAGCATCTTAAGAATTTATATGTTCTCATGTTTTAAAACAAAACATTAAATATTTTCCATAATTAAATTCAGAATCTCCGATTCTAAAATGTTTACTCTTCGGGACATTAAAATCTACTGTGATTTAAAACTTTTACCATGTTTATTTTTCAAGGAGAGACTCTTACCAAGAAGGTTAATGCTAATAGAAAGGTTAATGGTTCTGCACCACTTCAAACATGTAAATTTGTGACGTAAAACCGTGTTTAGTATCAAAGGAGCTTCAACTAAACCTTTTTACGATCTGGATTTAGATTGATAACTTAAATTTACTGTTAAGAAAGTTTATTGATGTTTTGTGATTAAAAATATTCCTGCTTGTTGACTTCTATATTTTGATATATTTAAGCATTTGTTTTAAATAATTTATTGAATGAATTAGTTAAGTATTTAAAGTTAAAAGAAATATAACTGTATTTAAAGTTAAATGAGATTATGTCTTAGCATCGACTTTGAACTTGTTTTTCAGCATGAAAAATTGAAAAAAAATTTTAAAAATTCAAAGTAATGTAGTTCGAAATTTATATAGGTCGATACCTTAAATTTTTTCTTCACTCATTTTTCAATATATATATTCTTATTTTGTTTTAAGTATGGTTTATTATATTATGGTTTTAATTATTAAAATATGGTTTAAGGGAGGTTTAACTAAAAACATTAATTGATAAAAAAATTTATTTTTTTGCACTGTTGTTAAAAAAATTATGAAAATAGTTTTCCTATATATTATTTTCCTTATTACAGATTAAAAAACACGAAAAAATGCTGATGGAAGTTATATTCAGATGGAAGTTAAATGTTGAGAAGTTAGATGCTAGAAAGTTAGATTGTGGATAATTAGATGCTAGAAAGTTAGATGTTGGAAAGTTAGATGCTAGAAAGTTAGTCCAGAAGAAAGTTAGATTGTGGAAAATAAGATGCTAGAACGTTAGATGTTGGAAAGTTAGATGCTAGAATGTTAGTTCAGAAGAAATTAGATGTTGGAAAGTTAGTTCGGAAGAAAGTTAGATGTTGGGAAGTTAGATGCTAGAAAGTAAGTTCAGAAATAAGTAAGATGTACAACCAATTTCAGAAGAAGGTTAGTAAATAAAATTAAAAAAACATTCATTTAAGACTTGAATTCAAGATAGTAAGCGAACTACATTAACTATAAATTAAACAAATTTAATTAAAAATTATAAAGCAATACTAAGAAAATTTAAAAACATATTTCTTTAAATGAATATTTTAATGTTTAAATGAAAGTTTTTTTCGAAAAATAATATAGTATTAAATGGCCAAATTATGCATTTTCCTTTTAAATACTATCGAGAGATATCGGTAATTACACCCCTGTAAAAAAAGTTAATCAAGTGCTGGATTGTCATCGTTGAGGAAACGGCTTCGAAAGAGAAATTAATTGAGTTCGTGAAACACGAGACGAATGGAGAATTAATTCCACATTCCACTCAATTACAGGGAAATTTTTTATGCTTACTATTGATTAATAAAATAGCCATTTCTGGAATATATAAACTTACTTTGTTTACTGTAAAGTCACTTTTTATGTGCGAATAAAAATTTAATCGTGACCACAATTGGATTCGGTGCCATTACAAACATCGATGTTCACTGCAATAACTCGTGGGTTCGAGTCTTAATCCACATGCAGCAATTGCAACCATAAGCTATTGAACTAAAAACCGGAGTATTTTTTATAACTGAAGAGAAATTATTCCATAAAAACTAAACAAATTAATAAGGAAATTTATACAAAACAACTAACATGTATTTCTTACTGGCGGATTGAATCTATTCCCCTTAATTGATTCTATGAAAGCAAAATTTTATGGAACATTATTTGAAAAGTATATCAATTTATTTGTGATGGTTTTTAAATTGTGTAAATTTTATAATGTGGTTCATCAGAATGTTCCTCATCAGAAAATTGTTTCTTTTTTCTTTCTTCAGGTTAGTTTTAGTGATGAAAATTGCAATGGCTAATTCGAAAATAATGACATAAAAATACAAAAAACGCCATTTCAGTTAATTTAATTGAATAAAAAAATAAAATATTGCATTTAAACTAGAAAGGGCTGTGTGTGTATATTTTGGAATAATGAAGATTATGCTATTTGCAAGGTATTTCCTTATATATTTCATACCATGTGGATTTCTTTTTATTTGACCTTTTTGACACATTTTATAATGTTCAGTGTATAAAACATTTTATAATGTTCAGTGTATACAGGACTTATTTTCTGTTCTTAATTTGTCTTCTGCCATGCTAGAGCAATGCTCATACTTTTGCTTGAGTGTCAGTTATACGAAGACTAAATGAATAGTTCCTGAATAGGAAGCAGTATTGGTTATCAATGTCATTTATTGTGCAAATGAAGGGAAACACCTGATAAAACTTTGTTCTATATATAAAACATTTCATAATGTTCAGAGCATACAGGACTTATTTTTTGTTCATAATTTGTCTTCTGCCGTGCTAGAGCAATGCTCCTACTTTGGCTTTAGTTCCAGTTATACGAAGACTAAATGAATTGTTCCTGAATAGGAAGCAGTATTGACTATCAATGTCATTTACTGTGCCAATGAAGGGAAACACTAATTTAAATTTTATTTAATAAATAATAAATTTGAGAATGTTCTGTAAATAAATTTTTTTGTTGTCTTCTGCCACGCTAGAGCAAAGCTCATACTTTTGCTTTAGTCCCAGTTATACGAAGACTAAATAAATTGTTCCTGAATAGGAAGCAGTATAGGCTATCAATGTCATTTATTGTGCCAATGACGGAAAATACCTTTTGGGACTTTATGCAGCGAACAAACAATTTTTTAATATGTTATTGAATTGTGTAGTCAATGTTTTTAAAATTTTATCTATAAAATGTTTAAAAAAATTTCTAATAATCTTATTATTTAGTCAAAGAATGGCTACCACTAATTTTAGTTTAATTTTAATTGTAAATTGTTAGATAAAATATTCAGGCTTTTTTGATTCGAAGTTTTTAAGCATTTGTTCCAAGTAAAATATGAAGATTTTGAAAATTCATACATTTTCTTGATTAATTGTTAACAAACAGATATTTAACTACAGAATAACATGTTGAGTTTTCCAAAATATTTTTATTATTTAGCAGTTTTATGTGTATGTATACATGTTTTAACAAATTTATTGGATAAAGACTAAAAGACAGGTGTCTATCACTAATATTTTATTGACTATTATCATAACTATTTACAATTAATATTTAAAATGACTGGCTTTGGGGGCTGTACCTCTGCAGCGTAGCCTGGTTCCTAACCACAGTGCTTTCCCAGTGCTGGCATTGGATTCTTATATCAGCAAAGGAAGTCTTCTTTTCTAAGCTCCTAGGAATTTGCATTTTCTCCAAGAGAATTGCATAAAAAATTTGCATGTGGAAAACCAGGGTGGGTGTGCAAATCTGGAAGCATTTATTGTTCAAAGAGTGACACCACAAGAGAATCTCCCGAGTGAGAGGCAAACAAATTAACTTCTTTTTAACTATACACCGACATTCTTACGCTGCTGGTGAGCTCTGGTAGGTATGAAGGTATAGTAATGAATGCTGGTTTTAGACGCTGTACCGCTATTGTTGTGGGTTATCCATTCAGGACAGTCTTGTAAGTTCAGGGTATTCTATGACAAACAGTATGCGGTCATGTCTAATTTAGAGTTAATGGATGGTGGTTTCAATTTATCCATGTAAAGAGATACATAAAGAGTTTGCAGCATTTCAAGTTAAAATTGGAGTAAAAGGTCTCTGGTGCAAAGAGTTTTTTAAACTGTTTGAAGTCTTTTAATAGTTTTTAGAAATTAGATTTGGATAAATGCAGCATATCTGGTTATTTGAGTAATCGATGCTGGTGAAACTTACAGAATTCTATCAGCTATTTCTGCCTATTTTGTTAGAGTTAAAGGTTTGCAGGTAGAATTGACTGCATGTGGGAAGGTATTTGTTGTAGGAATAGTTCATTCAAAATCTTGTCTGTCAGTGTATGCAATTTTGCACATCTTTGCATCATATAAAAAACTTCCGATGGGCAGTAATAACCTAGCTATTCTCCTGCTAATAATCGGCACATCTCTGCTTGAGACGACTCGCTAGAGAGCTTTGTTGTTTTGTCTTTTAAATTCTGCCTTGATAATGTGTATCTAGTTGGACACTAATATGCAGCCATAATATAGTTAAATATTGTCTGAAAGATAGTAATAGGTTCAGGAACTGCCAATTAAAAATCAGATTTTTTCGGCAGAAACTAATTCCATGATTGAGGTCAGTTGAAAAAACGTATTCTGGTAAAACGTATTCTTTTTTAACGTCTGGGTCGTGACTTTAGTGTGTAAAACCACAAGACAACTGTCCACCACTTATATTTTATTGAGACTAATTACAAAAATATTTTCAAGTAGTATTTACTATAACTCTCTTTAGTGGCTGTATTTCCGCAGTGCTTTCTGAATGTGTGGCACTGGGTATTTATACCAGCTAGAGAAGTCTTCTCTAAGCTTCTTGGAATTTGTACTTATCACCAAGAGAATCTGTATACGAAAATTTGCATATAAGAAACCATGGTGGCTGTATAAATCTAGAAATATTTGTTGGTTGAAGACTAATATTACACATATACAGCAAAACAATAAAAATATAACTACTAAATTTATAATATATAAAAGTAAATTTATTATCAATATAAGTTTAAAAAACCAGTTATACAGTAATTTTACAATGTCTTATTTTTGTTCAAACATTCAGTGAATTTTCTAATTATATTTTAATTCTAAAGTCTTATCATAAAAATGACGTATTTACATTTGTCTTTGTAATTAATAAGTTTCAGAATAATAATTTAACGTATATTGAGAATATGAAGAGCAAGTTTCGTGTACTTGTATAACAAGCTAGGTAGCTTTATAATATCTCTTGTAAATATATTGCAATTTTGTTGGATGTTGTTAAAAATTATTATTCATTCATTATCAATATCATTCTGCATTTTATTCTTATAATTAATTTCTTTGGAATTGCTGTATATATATATATATATATATATATATATATATATATATATATATATATATATATATATATATATATATATATATATATATATATATATATATATATATATATATATATATATATATTGAAATAATAATAGACTGTCATTTTGTTTTCCTTACAGTTAATCCACAAATGGCAGATCCAAACCAACTAGGACCTGGAAGCATGTTTGGTACACCTGCTCCACAATAACTCAAAATTGTAGATACAAATTCATCTTTTCATTTGTAATATAAAGTATACAGTCTATATTGGATTCCTCCAGTCATTTAATTATGCATTGTAATATACTTGTAATAAATTATTCTTTGTTACATGTTTTTCTCTTTATTTGGGGGGGGGGTTCTTGTCTTCTTCCTAATCCTTCTCATCTGAAATCAAATGCATGAGGTCGTCCGCATTTAATCTGAAAATATAAACAAACTTTTCATGGCAAATGGGAAAATGAAGAGCTTAGTCTAGTACAAAGTACCTGAAGCACCAAAGGGTTGATGTTTCTTGTTATCTTATCTGTATTGTAGTTTCAATTGTTCGACTTAAAAATGATTATGATCAATTACATTAAAATGCTGATTAAACAGATCTTTGTTTTTAGTTTGTGTCACACAGTCATCATCAAAATTGTACAAATTATTTTAATAACTCGTAATTTTTAATCTTACAATTATATGTGAAAGTTAGTTTCATGGTCGTTTGCTTCATCAATTCGTTTTGAATTCTTTGAAAAGTATTATTTGCTAGTAAAGTTACTGAAAATTTAACATTTTAAAGAACATTCTTTCAGTAAGCTTTTACCATAAATTAAATTTTTTATTAAAAATTATCAGTTAAATTTATATTACAGTTATTGCTATCATAATGAAAACGACATCGCCCATGATACTATTTAGAAAATCACACCTATGATATGAAATAATTTATTATAAATAAAATTATGGTTTTTCTAGTACTTAATGTGTAATACTGCCAGTTCTTGGCAATAAAATATGTAATATTTTACAAATTAATTATTAAAACAAAATTACATTCAGATATTCAAATGCCAATACAGAACAATTATTTTTATTTGAAATTTTAAACTTAAGTAGAGGATTTTATTAAAGTAAAAAACTCTTGCTAGTAATTATTCCTGATAAATTTTTGTCTCTGAAAGTTATATAAATGCACAGATGTGATAGCATTATTATATTTTGTTCACAAAAACCTGTATTTTAAATGATAAAATATTAAAATGTTCAACATTTAAAGATCAAATAATCTAAGAAATATGGTTTTCAGATTTATACTGTGGGAGCATATTTGGTATTGAATAATTTCATAATAAATACACTCTGAATGGCAGTAATTAGGTAAGGGTTAGATATTAAAAGGAAAGAAGAGTCTTGTTCTAAAATGTTTTTATCCTGAAATCCTCCTCGCTATTGAATAGCAATTTAAAACGAAAACAAAACTTTATTTCCAACAAAAGAATTTGTTGAAAATGCCATTTCAAGAATTAAATATATTAATTGTTTTGAAAGATATATACTCCTATAGTATCATTACATAGCAATCTTGAAATTCATTTTACAGTATAGTAAATTTTAGAAAAATATTTAAAGCAATGATTTTTAGTGAGACTCAGTCCTTAGAATAAAATGATGGTGAAGATATTAAAACAAGTTTGAAATTAATAAATAATTTGAAGAAATTTTTAAAAAAGGAGCAGAAAGAGCAGAATGAGAAATGAGCAAGACAAAATAATGTTTGTCTTGATTGCATATAAATTTGTGTTCAATTATCTGTTTCAGTTACGTTTTTTTATTTTTTTCCCCTCATCGCAAAATGACAAAATTAAGTTTTTTACTTTCTTTTACTAATAAAATATTGTTTTGAAATTCATTTATAATTTTATTATTAATAAAATGTATTTTTAATTTTTTAAGAATGAAATGAGCATGAATTTTTTTAAGCAATTTCATTATTTCTTTGCATACAATATGGTTGCAAAATAATTAGCATTTCAAAATATTCAATTTTGTTTTGTTAATGAAGAATCTAACAAATTACTGAAATAATTGCTAATATCCTATTCAAAATTTACATATTATGATAATGAGGCCATTTTAAAAAGTGGAATTATTTTTATATTGCACTAAGGACAGTTTCGCTTTTGTCTAACACATATCAAGGAAAATGTTTGTATTTTTTTGATTTTGAATTTGATTCTGTACCACATTGACCATGTCCAGTGACTATGTCGTGAACCAGTATGACGATATTAAATGCATGCTGGTTATGAGCGTTTTGCAACAGTGCTATTAAACACAGATGTGGTCACCTTGATGTATGCAAAACTAGGATTCGTCTAAAAAGATAACATGTTGCCATTACTAAGACCAGCTTTATATCTGTAATCTTTGAGGCGCTCTTGCGTGTATGGCAACGCCAAGACAGTGAATCAGTATTTGCCATGGAGACAATCTATGTTCCAGCAAACTTCTTGTAACTGTTTGCTCTGACACTTGTCTTTAAAGTGACGTCATTTCCTGCTTAAATATCTTTATAATGTCTTTGTCCATGCAGATAATATACACTACTGGCCATTAAAATTGCTACACCAGGAATAACGGCACACCACACACGTGAAATTTGCATGACAGGTAGAACTTGCTGTGATATGCAAATGATAAGATTTTTAGCGCATTCATACAAAGCAGGCGACAGTAGCGACATCTACAATGTGTATAAAAACAGAGATTTGACAGCAGTTTTCTCATACTCAATTTCTGTTTCAACGTTGTTTTCGACAAAGAAAGTTGTTGTAATTCCTCGTGTAAGAAGAAAAAATGCCTATCAGAACGTGTCTGACTTTGATCGAGGAAGGATTCTAGCTTACCAGGATTGCGGTTTATCGTACCGCAATATTGCTGCTCACGTCAATCGAGACCCCATGGCTGTTAGCAGAATATGGAATCGATGGGTTCAGGACAATCATACGGAACGTCATGCTGGATCTCAGCGACCCCCCATCACTAATAGCAATCAAGGCAGACATCTTATCCGCATGGTCACAAGGGATCGTACAGCCACGTCACGAATCCTGAGTCGAGAAATGGAGTCATTTGCAAGGCAACAAGTTTCTGCTCGAACAGTTCGACGACGTTTGCAGCAGCATGGATTGTCTGCACGGCGGCCATTGCTTCGGCTACCATTGACGCTGTGTCACAGACAGGAGCGCCTTCAATGGTGTAATCAGCGACGAACCTGGACGCGGGAATGGCATCACGTCATCTTTACAGATGAATCTCGGTTCTGTATACAGGACCATGATGGTCGCATCCGTGTTTGGAGGCATCGTGGAGAACGCGCATTGCCAGCTTGCATTGGATATCACCATACTGGCACATCTGCTGGAGTGATGGTATGGGGTGCCATTGGATACACGTCTCGATCACCTCTTGTTCGCATAACCGGCACTTTGAACAACAACCGTTACATTCCCGTTGTGTTTAGGCCCGTGACTCTGCCCTATCTTAAAGGCCTTCCTAATGCTTTGTTTCAACAGGATAATGCACGGCCGCATGTTGCCCGTATTGTTCTGAACTTCTTTGATACAGGACAGGTTCGACTGTTAACCTGGCCAACACGTTCTCCTGATCTGTCACTAATTGAGAACGCGTGGTCAATTGTTGCCGAGCGATTGGCACGCCATCACTCACCATCCACTACTGTCGATGAACTGTGGCATAGTGTTGAAGCTGCATGGACTGAGATCCCCGTACATGCCATACAATCTCTGTTTGACTCCTGTCTAGGGGGATAAATGCTGTTATTGCAGCCAGAGGTGGCTGCTCTGGGTACTGATTTCTTAAGATCAATACATCCTAATTTCCTGTAAATCTAATTACTTGTTCTTTCCCCTACAATATATGTGTCCAATAAATATCGTTCTTTTATTTGCATTCCTTCTTGGTGTAGCAATTTTAATGGCCAGTTGTGTACTTTGTTCTTTCTGAAAAAGGTTCTGTCATATTTTGTGGAGATTTTCATTGGATTTGTAAACTAATCGAGATCGTATTCTGCTGAAATAGAGTCACGGCCAATGCGATAGACAGTATTGAAGTTAGGATAACCGTTGTTCCGATAGGCAGCATTTTAATCCCAATCAATGTTAACTATGTGTTGGTTAGTCATTTCTTTCATTTATTTAATGCAAAGCAACAACTTTCTTACCGGAAGTTTAATGGATAAAAAAATATTCTTTGTTACTACATGGAATGTTCTAATAGAATTTTTGTAAGTATTCAGCAGTGGAATCTTATATGCATTATCAGTGTCAATATTTCCGCCTGCTTGGCATGTATGTGGGAAAATGTTTCAGTCGCATGACTGGACTCTTTATATCTATCATACATATTTCGGGTGTGTCGCTAGTCGTCTTCCTTGAGAAGTAATTGTAATACTGTAAGTGTGTGTATTTTAAAATGCTTAATATGACATTGCAACTTACAGTGTTCAGAATTTCATATTCAGCAATTTAAAAATAGAAATCGACATTTGTTTTCCTATGAAATTTTCACATTGAATCTAATGATTTGATGAATCATTTTAATTCAAATTCTTAAACCGACAACATACATTAGTATTCACAGTATGTAACTGCGTAATATTCATAGTATATAAATAATAATCAAAATACATAAAAAAGTAATATATACATATATGTGTGTGTGTGTGTGTGTGTGTGTGTGTGTGTGTGTGTGTGTGTGTGTGTGTGTGTGTGTGTGTGTGTGTGTGTGTGTGTGTGTGTGTGTGTGTGTGTGTGTGTGTGTGTGTGTGTGTGTGTGTGTGTGTGTGTGTGTGTGTGTGTGTGTGTGTGTGTGTGTGTGTGTGTGTGTGTGTGTAAAATTGATTTCTAAAAAGCCAATTTAATTTCTAATATGAGGCATTCCACGACATGCTCTGTGGTTTAATATGTACAGTAAATGCTCGTTTTTACGAACTCGGTAAAACAGTGTGTAAAATAGAAAAATATGTATTAGATTATTAAGGTCTGATTTTTATTTTATCAAACTGTTTTTTCTTTGTGAATAAAATAGTATTAAAAAAATATTTAAAATGTACTATAAGAAAGAGATTCAAAATAAGATTCACATTTAAGAACAACACTTATTTTCATTTTATTAATTGCACTTCAAAATACAATTTTCCTTATTTTAAACTGTCTCTTGCTTTAAATTTTTGGAATCTTGTGCTTTGAAATCTTTTTATATTTAGCTTCCTAGCAAAACAGTTGGATTTCTCTTTAATATCATTACCATTAAGAGGAATGCTCATTTTTTTTTTCTAAAAAAAGCTTCTTTCAGTTTAGGGAGTCTTGCTTCTCTTGAATATTTTCGAGAGGGAGTTTACTGTTTCCTTTATTAGTTTTTTTTTCCCTGAGTTTTTAAAATTGTCAAGTAGCTCTTCTTTTGAATTCCTTTTCCTTTCACTTTTTCTCCCCTTGCTATTTTTAATTTTAATATTTTTCGTCTACTTTCAGAATTTTCTTTTTAACTTCCAGCTGATAAGCACATTCGTTTCTTTAACTGCGATAAATCCTCAACGGAATCGACTCAATCACCCCTCGACAAACGAGACCTATTGAGTTGTTCAAATGAAACGAAACCAACTATAGAACAAGAGAGCACAAACTTTTTAGAGTCTTTCCATTTTCCATGTTATACGAGAAGGAGAGAAAAATATTTTTCCTTTTTCTGTGTTTTGAAATATAGGAAACACAGAAGTTGAATTCTGCACCATTGCTCTTTTTCATCAAAAGTCTGACATCCATGTGTCTTCGACAATTGTTCTTTCTATATCTGGAATGCTTACACGTGTCCCTCCGTGTTCAAGAATAAATCAAGTTTTCAGGTGTTACATAAAAAGGAATTGAATTAAAAAATATTAGATAACAAAAATATATTCACTATTTGTCAGGATTGTATGTTCCTAAAAAAGATATTTTCAAAATTTTACTTCCTAAGTTAAAATTATCATCGAGTCTATTGGTGTGAAAGTCAGGCCTACCTTCTAATTCGCAAAAATGTGAATATTCATAAATTTTAGGTTCGTTAAAAGGAATGTTTACTAAAGCTGCATTTAAATATAGGAAAAATAACGTTCTGTTTGAAATGTAATTTTTTTGGGGATTGGAAAATTTCCTTTTTTATATACTCTCTAGCATTCCTTTTTTTAGATATTAAATACCTGAAAAAAATGGAATACTATTGCGCTTTTCTCATCAAATAGCTTAAAAGAATGACTAGATATTTGTATGTGGGTTAGTCTAGTCTAGTCTTGACAACTAAAATTGGTGATGTGATTTCTATGTTTTATTTTTTTCAAATTGGTTAAAATGTTGAAATACTGTTCTTATTTTAAGAAACTCTTTTCTATGCTTAAAAAGAGTGATTAATTCCATTAAATCATTACTTTTGCAAATTATAGTTTATCTACTTCTTTGATTTGCAATAATGTGGGAATAACGGTTTTAATTAAAGAGAGGTACATTTTCTTATATGTTTACTACTTTCAGGATTATTTAATGTATAAGCATAAAATAATCATTAAATTTTACACTTTTATAACTGAAGCTAATTTATTAATTCATAAATTATTTATAAATTTCATGTAAAATATTTGTGGATATTTCGCATTACATTAACAAATTATTAAAATACGAAATATTATTTCTGGTAATACAGTAACGAACAAATGAAATAATAAAATTATTAATAAGAATGACTTATGAGGATAAAATCTCTTGTTTCCATATCTGTAAATTTTTAAATTGTCGTTAATATGTATTGGCTTATTTCGTGAACTTAATGAAACGCCTAGTAATATTTTTAAAATTCATCAATTGAAGTTTGCTTTAAAAAATAGAAATAATTTTTAATAAGGAATGCAACATTCATTTGTTTTCATAAAAAATTTAGTCATATATATAATATTGATTAAATTTCAGAAAATTCATTTTGAAATTTTTAAAGCAATAAAAATAAAATATTGTTTTACCTAAACTGAATAATGGTTCTTTTAATGTGTAAATATCTCTAATAGATGGCAGCACTATGTATAATTTTTCAAAAGCCGTGCAGTCAAAGGTCTATGGTACTGAAACTTGCACACTTTTACGAGCAACGAAACATTCTTGTAAGACCAGTAAATTTTTTTCATTTGATATTTTTCAGTCAGTAATTTCCTTTCAACATTTGTAATTATTTCCTCATCCTCTTGAGGAAGTTTGAAAACATTAGAAACTTTTTTAAAAGGATGAAATTTACAGTCGGATCAATAAAAATTTCAAATAATGTATGACTAATAAGAATTTGCAAAACAACTGAAATTGCATTTTTAATATGGAATGCACTTCAGTTTAATTTTGATTGAAATATATTTATATTTCAAATTTTTACTGAAGTCATTAACTCATAATGCGTATAGAGAAACACATTGTTTTTTTATAGATTTCAGTCATGAGAGATCTTCCTTTCTGTTATGATGCTGAATTAAATTTGTGCCGAATTTATATCACATAATTTAAGTAACCAATCATTTATTATTTTCTAAGAACCCAAATTTATACGAACATTTTATAAACAAAAACACACATTTCAAAGATACTCAACAGTTTCGTTTTATCCTTCTTTCTTAGAATCCAGCAGAAAAGTCTGCCCTTCTCTCTTCTGTTTTCGAATCTTGTTTTAATGCTTCTCCAGCGCCATCTCGCCAGAAATATTAAGTTACTATTATTTTGATCAAGACATTTGAGTTTTTGTACGTATTTTATAATAGAAACCACCATAAAGTTACGAAAAACAAAAATTTCTATTTTCCTGAAATTTAAAATTTTATTAATGTTACTCTAAAAAATTAATCTCATCATATTTGTACTTTTGTGAAGTAAATAGTTTTAAATATATATGGCAGTTTTATGTCTGCGTTTCTGTTGAAACGATTTTTAAAAGAAAAAGAGTGCTTTATTATTAGTTTTAAACTATTTTAAATATTGAAATACTTTGCCCGATGTTGAAAATGCATCGCCAAGAAGCTGCCAGAAAGTGAAGAAACTCGGTGAACAGAGAGAGACGACAACGGACAATAAATTATCTGTGTTTCCAAATGATATGCATAATACAGAGCGAGAACAAGGTTGGGTCAGTAGCTTGTAGGACGGTGATACACGAAGCAACACGTCTTGGCACAGAGTCAATGAGAGTACGGATGGCGTCCTGAGGAATGGCCTCTCCATTCCCTATCAACCATTTGCTAAAAGACGTCTTCTGAAGGAGTCAATGGTAGGGTCTGCAAATGGAGTTCAGTCATACCCCAAAGATGTTTGATTAGTGAGAAAATGTGTGCAATAAAATGTATATATTTTTCTGAACCACTCAGATAGATTCGAATGAGCCATAATATAAATATCATAAAAACATAAAAAACATAACAAATAAATATCTTCGCGTTTTTTAATTGACACAAGTTTTGTGCCACTCTAAAGAAGTTGTAATTTTTGATAGTAATATTTAGATTTATCAATAGTCGCATTTTGTTATACATTTTGTTGTCCCCGAATTAAATTACATTTGTATTTAGAAAGGAAATTCAAGCCTAATACCTTAACAGACAATATCTCTGACTCTATTTGTACTTTCGACAATTATTAAATATAACTTTAAAAATTTTTTTTAAATGCGCTGTTTAAACAATGAATATAGGTTTTTCTATCCATCTATATGTAATATTTATTATAAATTTTATTTATCATCCAAAAACAAGATTAATTTTGTTGTGTATATAGGAAGGTAATAGTATAAATAGCGTCCTACATTAAGAAAAAGTTGAAATTATACTTGAAAATAATCTAATTTTCTCTTTTTTCCAAGAAATTAATAAAGTAAAAACCATTTATTTATGAAGTTGATGATTAATCAACAAAGAAGTTAAGTCTAAAAGATTAACTATTTTTTTATATAAATCAAATATTATAATTAGATCATTTGTATCAATTAACGAACCATTGAAACTCATTTATATGTATATAAAATAGCATGATTTTACTTATTTTTAAATATGAGAACTCGGTAACTTTTGTTATAAACAAAATATCAGAAAAGAATATAATATCTTACTAATTGTGTGTATTTTAATTTTCAAAAAATAGCATCATGTGTGAAACAATTAAATAATTCTCCTTTTACAGTCTATGTCCAAGTTCATAACCTCACTGAGGATAGCTTTGAGTAGGGAACCTTTATTAAACAAATATTCTATATTTATTAATTTTTAATTCAAGCAATGTGTGCATCTTTATATAATAACCTCTTCCAGTAAAACATTTTTAAAATGGGAAGCAACTTTTATAATTTTTCAGTTAAGAAAGTATTGCATAGATATAAAATATATATTCAATATATTTTAAAGTATATAATTATAAATATTGTAAGAGAGAAATACTTTGCTTTAAAATCACTTCCGTTATAAAAGTAAAATATTTTTAAAGCTTCTAACGACATTTAGAAGAGATAAAAAAATGCTTTAAATATTTCTTAAAATATATTTATTTTGACGCGATTATTGTAATAAAAGGCAAAATCTAAAATGAATCCATTTGCCTTAATCTCCAACGTCAATTTAAACAAGAAAAAGAAGATGTCTTAAAAGGTAATAAATCAATGAAAATTTTAAAGTTTAAAGCAATCTAATAAATTAATGAAATAAAGTGGTTTTACATGACTTTTTTTTTTGAGAGAAAAGTGTTTTTTAAATAAATAAAAAGGCTAAGAAATGAAATTTCAGCTGCTTTTGTCACAGTATGTTAGAATAAGATAAAATATATGGAAAATAATTTAAAGATTACTTATCTACATGCAGAAATATACAAGTATCTTTAAAAATTCTTATATTAGAAAAGATAGAAGATAAATAATACGATTTTTGTTTAAAAGATACAGATATGACTAAAATAGTTTTTTACATTATTTAGTTTTTATTGAATTTCCCGCTAATGAGATCTTATTTAATTTATCAACAAGTTCTCTCATTAATTTATGAAAATTTATTTTCACTCGAATACTTGATTAAAATAATTGTTTTCTTAATTTTGGGTGCATTAACTAATCAATTCGTTTGCAGAATAAAGATTTTCAGAATAATATGCGAAATTTAATTTTGTGTATCGATAACTTTATTCATTAGTATATAATAAAGGTTCTTTGATTAAGCTACATTTAACTACAAATTACCCTGTTACAATAAATTTCACTTGCACAGTTAGTAGAATTTTGACGATTCATTACTATAATTTAAAAAAAAAATCTGTAATTTTAATTCCAGGAAACTTATTTTACTAATGTTTAATGCTTATGACAAAATAAATTAGCAAATTTGTCCTATGAATAAATATTATAAAACTTTAAATACTCTTTTCATAGATTATCGCAGATATTCTTCACTAATTGTTAACAGTATCCTTCTTCCCTCTTTACTAAATTTTTGGCTGGACTCAAATATGAAATTTTCTTTGTTCCGGGCATGTTTTTATTTACCTTTAGTTTTTAGTCTGAAAAGGCTGAGAACCTTTCCATGGATCGTAAAGATGGAATATTTAGTGAATTCATACTTTTACGTATACTGACTGAATTTTCTTTAATTAACTTTATTGTTTCCATTTGATACTCGATAAATCCGTCAGTATAGTAAAAGTCTGCAATGTTTTTTAGTGAAAAACAAAAAATATATATTCTTTTGGGCATTTTTCTGCATAAATTTCTTAATTAATTGTGACTAATTCAAAAAGTTTTGTTTATCTCATTAAACTGACAACCAGCTGCCCAAATTATCTTTATCATAAAATAGGGACATACATTTCATTAAACGTGTCTTACTTCTACATTTTTAACAATCAGCTATATCCCAATTATGATGATTCAAGGCTACACCATGCGTTTAACTGAAGATCAATAAAATGTCTTGATATTTTTATGGGCAAACCATCAATCAAAGTTTTGAAATATTTCATCAGCAGTTATATTTAATTGCAGGGCATTGCGTCACTTAAATGTAAGTTTTCTTTTGCTAGTGTTAATGAACATGATAAAATTTTATTAATATAACAATATGATTTTTGTCTAAATCGGGATATAATTTGCTACAATCTAATAACAGGACAATTTCACTAGACATTATTTATTTGGCTATTATATTTTTATGTAATTACAATTTGTAAATAAGCATCATCTCACTAGAATTAACTTATAGTGAATTGCTCTGATAGGGAACTTCTGACATCGAATACAAAGTAACTCTTTTAAATGTGTATTGACCCTCGTGACATAGATTAAACATATTTTATAACTTTAATGAAATCTTCATTATGATTTAAATATGTTTTATGTATGGACCACTAACTGAAATTAAGTTTGCTTTTTGGGTAAATTACTTATTAATGATAATCCAATTTTAGTGGAACTATTCTAAAAATATAAAATTTATTCCTTTAATATTAAACTAAATCGCCGTTTGTGATATGTGATTCATATATTTTATTGAGAATTATTATTATTTCCAATTGTGGCCACTTGGGTGACGAACCCTGTGCCACAACAAATCCAGAAACTGCTACTCATTTGTCGTTACCCAGCGAACACCTGTGAACCAAGTCATGGAGGCGAGTAGCGTTGCCCGGCTATACCACCACACACCCGCTTATACGATGGGCCACTTTCATACATCATGACAGAAGAAAGGACAGAGAAAAAAAGGAACGAGAGAAACATCGATGCCCGAACCGGGATTCGAACCCGGGTCCAATAGCTCAAAAGTCGGAGCGCTAACAACTCAGCCATCGGTCGGCTTATTGAAAGTTGTTATTGTATGAAAAAAATACTATAAAAACTGAAATTATCTCAATTGAGAAATCACATTTCTGATACTCAAAAATATATTTATATACACTTTTCAAAATACTATTTAAGAATTAATATTTTATTTGCATAATTAAAGGAGAGAACTTGAAAAAGAACTGTACTATCAAACAAAGTAATTGAACTTACAACAAAATAAGCAACTTGAGATTGATTTAATTATTTCGTAACACATTTTTCTTTAATCTGTAACATAACTATATTGAAGTTAGTAAAATCAAGTAATCATGAGTGATTATAATTGCAACTTTAAATTAATTTTTTTCACAAATGTGTTGGTTTTCTCATGTTAATTTTCTAAAAATGTAGAAAGGGAACTACCTGAATTTTAATTATGATATTAAAAGAATTATTTTCCACATGGAATTTTCATAGCATAAATTACATAAAATACGATTATAAACAATGATACCATACGTTGAAGGCTATGCCATTACAAATCATCACGAAGCGTCTTCACATACTTTTGTTTACATGCAGTTTCATTTCTTTATTATATAATCATAGACGACTATAATGTAATGTCTCTTTTTTACTGAAAGAAAAAAAAATGAAATTGCTTCTTCTCACATCGGTACATTAAAAATAGCCAAGATTTTTTTCTAATACTTAAACTGAACGAAGTATATCGTGATAACATGTAATAAGTCCAATTCGACGAATAAAGTTTGAAATTAAAGGTGTTTATGATTTCCCACCGTTTCGTTAGTTCCAAGTACAAAATTTAATGCCTTGAAAATCAAGATGTAGCTCAGAAAATATTAATTTTCAAAAAACCTTCTTGAGAAGTTAAGATATCAATGCAAAAATACAGTCTCTCTAGAATTTTTAACTCTCCCATTGAAAAAGACTTACGATATAGACATAAGAACGCAAGATTAGAATGAATTTTTAAGAGAGCGATATCGAATAAAATATTTAGTAATGATTGAAAAAACTTCAACTTTAATGAAAATAAATTTTTTTATGAAACTTCAATCGACAGCCGTAATGAATTGGAAAGCAAAATATTAATTAATATATCTCTTTTGGTGTATATAATCTCATTCTATATATATATATATATATATATATATATATATATATATATATATATATATATATATATATATATATATATATATATATATATATATATATATATATATATATATATATATATATATATATATATATATATATATATATATATATATATATATATATATATATATATATATATATATATATATATATTATATATATATATATATATATATATATATATATATATATATATATATATATATATATATATATATATATATATATATATATATATATATATATATATATATATATATATATATATATACATATATATAGATACATATATATATACATATATATATATACATATATATATATATACATATATATATATATACATATATATATATATATATAATCTCATTCTATATATATATATATATATATATGTATATATCAGTATTATACTGGTGTACTGTAGGATAATAGTAATATCTGAAGAAACATTAAAAAATACAGTCTATTATTTTGGTAACTCTAGTATTTACGTCATCGCGTTCGTCATGATACGTCATCATAGCAATATTTCTTCATCGCCAAAAAATTCAGAATTTGGAATCATGGTTTATACGGCACTTGTGCTACAAGAACACACAAAAATAGATTAATGTACAAGAAAACTTTTAATGTTTAAGTGCTACACATATACAATAAAAACTTCTTTCTACAAATATACAATGAACAAAAACATAATAAATGAAATATAATTGTTATATTACAACAAACATACAGACATCATACATATACAGGAGAATATGAGTATGTTATTGAATTTGTAATATTGTATGTACTTGTAATAGCTTATATATAAAACTTAATTATATTGTACTAGTTTATAGAATGCTCATTCTGTAAATTTATATTAATTAAATTCACATAAGTTCCTTTTAATCGTCGTTATTTTATTTATCGTCTGTATTGAGGAATTATTAAAATCGATAATTTAGATGTCTAGACATCCTCCTCAGAGCAATTTAAACTTTGAGAACTCTATAAGTAAAAAGTTTAATTTTGAAAATTTTTATTTGTGGAATTTTTATAAAAGGATATTTTCGAACTTAATAACAGAAATGAAATTTCAATTTCTTTTATGTTTGAAAATAGGAATTTTATACTACCTGATTAGTTCCAATCTGAGAATGAATATTGAGTAGAATAACTATAATAAAGAAGAGCAATTAGGAAAAATTTAATTTATCATCATAATTATCTGTGTTAATTATACTCTCATTAAAGAAATAAGTAATTGCTAATAATTTTGAAAATACTTTTATCATTTTTGTCATTTCAGTTTAGATATGGACAACAGATAGTTGAACGTATTTACTCATATTTCTATATTATTTAGTATATATTTATCTATATTTTCTCATATTATTTTTACATATATTTTCTCATATTGATATTTGAATATATTTCAAAAGATTTTAGATTTTTGATCCTGATTTTAAGTATTAAGTAGCTGTTGTCACAAACAGACTTTTATGTGTAAGATTACGGCGTAACATGAAAGAAAACTATTTTGGAAAAGGACTCAAAAGTGTTTTTCAATAATAACTTATAAACTCTAATTTTAAATAATATTATAAGCTTTTATTTCAAAACAATGAGTAAGATAGAACGAATCAGTTAAATATAGTAACGCGATATAAACTATAAAATATATAAAACAAAAATACGTACGTTTATATTTTGAGGAAAAGAGTATATGTTCCGTTAAATATTTTCCTTTCTGATAACGCTATTTTTGTAGTATTAATGACATAAGATATGTATAACATGTATTTATATATATTACATTTCACGTGTATATATATACATATATATACACCTAAAGTGTAATATATAAACAGATTGACAAAGCCATCTAGTTACGAAAAATTAACACATAATATTATGTTTTCATTGAAAATAATTTTCTGTTAAAAGTTTATATGTATTTGAATTTTATTTTTAGAGTTAATTAAAAATTTTAAGAGAGACAAAAAGATCACTCACAAATATAGCATCTTATGAATTTATATATTCACATGTTTTAAAAACAAAACATTAAATATTTTCCATAATTAAATTCAGAATCTCCGCTTCTAAAATGTTTCCTCTTCGGGACATTAAAATCTACTGTGATTTAAAACTTTTACCATGTTTATTCTTCAAGGAGAGACTCTGACCAAGAAGGACCAAGTTGATGACCAAGAAGGACCAAGTTGAAGGACCAAGAAAGATGAATGGTGCAGCACCACTTCAAACATGTAAATTTGTGACGCGTTTAGGATCAAAGGAGCTTCAACTAAACCTTTTCACTATCTGGATTTAGATTGATAACTTATATATATATATATATATATATATATATATATATATAGATATATATATATATATATATATATATATATATATATATATTATATATATATATATATATATATATATATATATATATATATATATATATATATATATATATATATATATATATAAGTTTATTGTAAAGAAAGTTTAGTGATGTTTTGTAATTAAAATCTTCCTTCTTGTTTACTTCTATGATTTTATATATTTAAGCATTTGTTTTAAATAATTTTCTGAATGAATTAATTCGTTAAATATTTAAAGTTAAAAGAAATAAAACTGTATTTAAAGATAAATATGAGATTATATCGTAGCATCGACTTTGAACTTGCTTTTCACCATGAAAATTTTTTCAAAATTCAAAGTAATGTAGTTCAAAATTTATATAGGTCGATACCTTAAATTTTTCTTCACTCATTTTTCAATATATATATATATATATATATATATATATATATATATATATATATATATATATATATATATATATATATATATATATATATATATATATATATATATATATATATATATATATATATATATATATATATATATAATACATATATATATATATATATATATATATATAATATATATATATATATATATATATATATATATATATATATATATATATATATATATATATATATATATATATATATATATATATGCTTTTTAAGGGTTTTAAATAAAAACATTAACTGTTAAACAAAATTTTGATTCTTTTTGCATTGATGTTAAAAAATTATGAAAATAGCTTACCTATATATTATTTTCCTTATTACAGATGAAAAAACACGGAAAGTATTGCTTCTTAATTATATCAAAAATAAGTGATTTCAAGTTTTTCAGTATTTTTAGTTTTTTTTTTTCAAAATTATGGAATATTTTGGTTTGACATTTTACATATGAATTAAGCCTATTCGATGAACAATCAGTTTCAGAAGAAAGTTAGATGTTGGGAAGTTAGTTTAGAAGTAAGTTAGATGTACAATCAGTTTCAGAAGAAAAGTTAGTAAAGAAAATTAAAAAAAAATTCATTTAAGACTTGAATTCAAGATGGTAAGCGAACCACATTAACTATAAATTAAATAAATTTAATTAAAAATAGTAAAGTGATACTAAGAAAATTTAAAAACATATTTCTTTAAATGAATATTTTAATGTTTAAATGAAAGTTATTTCTAAAAACATTATAGTATTAAATGGCTAAATTATGCATTTTCCTTTTAAATACTATTGAGAGATATGGGTAATTACACCCCCGTAAAAAAAGTTAATCAAGTGCAGGGTTGTCATCGTTGAGGAAACCGCTTCGAAAGAGAAATTAATTGAGTTCGTGAAACACGAGACGAATAGAGAATTAATTCCACATTCCACTCAATTACAGGGAAAATTTTTATGCTTACTATTGATTAATAAAATAGCCATTCTGGAATATATAAATTATTTTATTGTTTATTATAAAATCACTTTATGTGTGCGAAGACAAATTTGACCGGGACCCACATGTGTATTCAGTATCACTATAAAAACATCGATGTTCACTGCAATAACTGGTGGATTCGAGTCTTACATCCACATGCAGCAATTGAAATCATAATCTATTGAACTAAAAACCGGAGTATTTTTTATAAGTGAAGAGAAATTATTGAATAAAAACTAAACAAATTAATTAGGAAATTAATACAAAACAGCTAACATTTATTTCTTACTGGCTGATTTAATCTATTCCAGTTAATTAACTCTATGTAAGCAAATTTTATGAAACATTATTTGAAAAGTATATCAATTTATTTGTGACGGTTTTTAAATTGTGTAAATTTTATAATGTGGCAAATGTTCCTCATCAGAAAATTGTTTCTTTTTTCTTTCTTCAGGTTAATTTTAGTGATGAAAATTGAAACGGCTAATTCAAAAATAATGACATAAAAAATATAAAAAAAGCCATTTCAGTTAATTTAATTGAATAAAATAATAAAATATTGCATTTAAACTATAAAGAGCTGTGTGTGTGTGTATTTTGGAATATTGAAGATTATGCTATATGCACAAGGTATTTCCTTAAATATTTCATACCATGTGGATTTCTTTTTATTTGACCTTTTTGTGTACTTATTTGACGTTTTTGTGTTTAATGGCATTTAGACACCATATTCACTTTCTCGTGCAGATAGTATATCTCTAACGGAGCATAATAGGCAATAAAAAAATTGGAAAATCTTTGATTGTTATGAATTTTCCATGATTATTCGCTTTGATTTTTTATGAATTCTAATGTTTTTATAGAATGATAAATTCACACTCACAGATATATTTACAAGGAATTCATATGAATGATATTCTTTCATTCTAATATTTTATGAATTCTCGATAATGAAAATTTAATATTATTATGTTATATACTTTAGAATATCAAATTATGTATATTAATTTAAAAATTAAGGTAAATCCCTTTAATTAAAAAAAAACATTAAATAAAACTTTTAAAAATAATTTAAGTGGCTGCGAAATTATTTTCGTAAAAATTTTGAATCATAACATATATTTTTTTAAAAATTTTTTAGAGTTTCAATTTAAACATTATAGAAAAATGGCATTTGTATGCATACAAATCATTTTCAAAATGTTCATTAACTCGAAAACTTCATATACAATCACATTGCTCAATTAAACATTTAAAGCTAATTATTTTTCAGTGAAGCTATTTATTCTAAAACGATGAGATTCTCAAATGGTTCGTTTAATTAAGTTTTCGAAAATTAAGATGTAGTTTAATCGCGAAAGAAAACTAGACTATACTTCAGACACTTTTACTTTTGATCGTTTTTAATATTTTATTTAGCATAATCGAAAATGTCTGCAACAATACTTATACTTTAAAAAAAAAAGAAAAAAAAAGCAGATGTATTTCCGTCCCCATTTTTAAATATGAATAGTTAAATAAAAAATAAAAAACTAAAATAAAATCGTTTGAGATTATATTTTTTTTTCTCACTCCACTGCCTGCACTGATCGTCTGCAATATTTTTTAAAAAAAAATATTTAAAAACATTCTATTACAAAAGCTTAAACGGTGACTGTGAAAAAAAATAAATTTCTGGCGCTTAGAAGCGTTTATAAAAAGCCCTACATCTGCCGCTTTTAAATCGTTTGCTCCAATGGGGATAAAAATTATTTTTATACACAATTTAAAAAAAAAATTGCTCTCGATTTTAAAAATCCGTTGCTGAAATTTACAATTTGTGAGCCGTTTTTTCGCATAGATGGCAAGTTCTGAGAGTGGGGAATTAAAAGTGAGGGGAAGGGCCAGAGAGATCGGTGGGAAAATAATGAAAAATAGGGTCTTT
The DNA here is from genome assembly GCA_037975125.1 of Latrodectus hesperus. NCBI lineage: Eukaryota > Metazoa > Arthropoda > Arachnida > Araneae > Theridiidae > Latrodectus > Latrodectus hesperus. Next base: position 66,822,484 of record CM075857.1, read on the forward strand.
ACCCCCCTCCATGCAACACGTGGCTCTTCCGGGTTCATCTTTGTGAACGATATTATATTTCTCATCTGTTGCATGCTAAGCATTGTGGAATTTTAAAGAGCAACTGGTTTCAATGAATATGATATGAATCGATTAAAAAAGGCACTGCTGACGCTATTTTGTCTTGTTGCTAAATATGTCGAGAGAAATATTTCTTCTTTCTTGTCTTCTATGAGAATAAAGCTATTTTAGTTGGAATATTTTTGTATTTGCCTTTTTAACACAATCTGAGAGTAATATGGTGACGACATGCTGTTATATTCATTTGGTACATGCAGTACCGCTGTTTACTCTTGCATCTTTTCGTCTATGATTTTATTCTTTAAGAGCTTTCATGCCACACCAGTGGAGGGAATAAAATTGTCCTTAGTAAAAAATGTACGCTGTTGTCAACTCAAAGGTCCTAAGCTAGAATTAAGATAAAACTAACCTAATAAAAAAGCAACTGGTTTTCAGCACATTTTCAAACAGGTTACAGTTTCTTGTCAAAATAAATACATTTAAAATAATAATTGTAATAATTAAAGGATATATAATGTTATTTAATACAAAAAAATAGGATCTAAAAGAATAAAATTAATTTTTTTTAATTTAAATTAATTATGATGACATAAGTGCATATATATAATATATGCACATAAAAAATATATTTAAAAATACAACATTTTAAATAAATGAAAATATTGAATATTACGAATGATTAATTGTAGGAAATGACGTAAGCATTTGAAAGCGTAAATTAATTTTCAAACTTTGTAGATATGATGGAAAAAAAAAAAAACAGGACACATAATTTTTTTCATTATAACTTCAACATATGTATGGAAAATTATAAACGTATATTATATGGATATAAAAGAAATGGGAGATAATTATTCTTTTATTGCTTATCATCTGATTTTATATCCGCCAGTCATCTGATTCGTAACCGTTGATTATACTGCCAAAAATAATTCTAAATTAAATAATGCAAAATAGCTCCAAATTAAACTATATATTGAAGTGCTGTTGAAAGTACCATTCGGCTAAACTTACTAAATATTTTATTAGTGAAACAAAGATTATAAGTATGATAAATTTCTTTTTCAAAATAGATTAATCTTATCACTGACACACATACGATAAAATGATAGTTAATAGTATCCAAGTATGAGCGACAGTGACAAAATTGCTTGTCTCTTGATTGAAAGACAAGGTCTCAGCAATGGAAAAACTCATCACTAGTAAAAATTTGCTTTTTGAAAACAAAAACTGATTTGAAATTATAACATTATTGCATTTGACGACATCAAGCATTTTGGCATAGTTCAAAAATGGTCCTTGAGATAACTGATGAATCAGTGCATTCGTCATTATGCATTTTTGTTATGGATAAGGGTGAAAAAAGCGCCAACACAAAAGTTAACGTTATCGTGAATAAATAAACCTAGAGTTTGATGACAACAAGGTTTAGTTTGAAACTATGTGTACTTGTGTGTGTATTAATAGTTTTTTGATATTTATCCGAAAAAGAAGTGTATTTTCTAGATTTTCCATATAGTAGTTTTATAAAAATACACTGAAATAGAATGTTTATTTGGTTAATAACACGCCTTGTATGTTGATATTTCTACTAAATGCACAATTAAGCATGCAGTTCTGTCACATAATTAACTTTGAATATAAAACCGCTTGAAATATTTGTTAAAATAACATTGATAAGTTTTTATTTTAGAAAGAGTAAAAAGATATGTGTGTAAATATTTTATTTGTTGAAGAGAGATGGGTGAAATTCTTGCAAAATTATTTTCCTCGGAAGGACATTCTGAGTATATAAATACTTAATCATGATTCAAGTTTATTTTTAATTACTTTCATTTTTATGGTATGGTTTATTTTGTTGGTTATTCTACGCTGTCTGTTTTCAAACATTGATTTTTTTTTCGAAGCAGTCGTACATTTTAAAATTGATTCCAAATTGCAAATTCTTACTTCCAAGTTGGGAGTCATGGTGGCCTGATTGATAAGGGTGTCGTTCGCTATATCGGAAGGTTGTGAGTTCGAATCCTGGCTTAACCAAAGATTTCCGGCTTAAAGGATATTTTACTTGATCCCTGCTTCTAATTAGGAAGACTCTCATCCGTCTACTTTCTCTAACAGATGGAGCCCAACTAGTAGGGTTAGGTACAAAGTAACATTCAAGTATCATTCAATGGTGCAACAGTAACATTCAAGATGGGAATAAAATCTATGAATTATGAAACAGAACATAGGAGCTGATATCATTCAGCGCTTGGTTTAGTTCTATATTCCGGTCCTTCCATTCAATATTACAAATTAATATTACACTAAATATTACAAAGAAAAATAATCCTAAAATTAAAAATTATTTTTGAAATTAAAATTATTCCCAAACTATTATTTCCAGAACATTATCACATATGAAACATACTATGTCATCAAAGCATATATTATATCTAATGTTGAAATTCAAAACTAAACTGATATTTATTTAATCTATTTTCACACAGTCTGGGGAGCTCATTTATAAGAAATTAATAACTATTTATTAAAATTCAGCTTAACTGATTTATTTAATATCGATATATCTATATTCTCAAAATAATTTCAATTTTTTTTCAAGTTAATAAAGGGATAAAAAATATATTTACTTATTCGAGCAAGAGGAAATAATTTTCAAAAAAGAAGAGAACATTTAAAACAAAAAGGAAAATGCCAGTAACCTTGATAATGTGATGATAAAAATATTAATAACAATTCATTTTTTTCTAAACTTCTTTTGAGTTGAAATTAATGATAGCAAAATACATGTTACCTACTCATCTTCTTTGAAATTGTGTGGCAATTGCACCTTATAATGAAATAGGCGATGAGGACGATTTATCTTGCGAAAGTTTATTGATGTTATTTTCCTGCCATTCTCCCAAGCCTAATTAATCAGTCGGCGATCTGGTTTATTTTCTAAAATAATGGTTAAAACCTCAGAGAATTGTTTCATGTTTATTACCAAATTTCTCTCTCAAGCTTATTTTTTAAAACTCAAGGTTAACGAAAATATATCATCGCGATGTATTTACCAACCTCGGTTTCAGTTTTTTATGTGAATTCTTTTATTTTAGTGGGCGTAACTCTTCTATCTTTTCGATCACAATTTCGAAAAGATTTCAGGTCGAGATATTTACCATTGGAGGCTTTCTTTTTATCTAATCGTCTGCCAATTGCTCTTGATGAGTGGGGGGAATGTTAAAGGACACTTGCAATAACATTATATTCAAGATGCTGGAGCCCCCCATATGACAGCTCCAGCTCCATTCTTCTAAATATGTCGTCCTTCGAGCCAGGGATTGAGCAACCTCAAGGTCCTCAAAGTCTCCAACCTAAAAAAAACTGATTTCCAATTCCAATATAACCCTTTCGAAAGCTTCGAACCCTTTTGATAAAGGCACTGCTGACACTAATCTGTGCGATTTAATTTTCCCTTCCCGATCTTCTTATCAAAATTTATGACTATGAGTTGCACCCCCTTGCCCAATTTCTTCATTCAACCATTCACTTCTTCAAAGTCATCAACATCGTTTGAAGTAAGTGCAATAAAAAAAAAACACTGAAGGTCATTTTCCTCCCATCAGGAATTCCAGAAGCAAATTATCTTTTTCTTCCAAGATGGAGTGGATTCTCTCAAAAGGATAGTCTACGTGTGGCGACTCTTAAAGATCTAGGTGAAGGCTGTCCTTTGTCCGTTTGGAATCCTCCAGAGAAAGCTGGAGCTTAACCCTTTCGCTTTTGGAGTGGATGCCCCCCACCGGGAAGCAAATCAAGAAAAAGAGGCTGATCTTCCCGCAAAGTTTACCTGGTATTCATATCTGAAGGTCACTAACGACGTCAAAGAAAGCATTATTTTTCTTTCTTTTTAGAATCCATTAGAACCGCTCTTTGTTCGGAGCGAAAGTAATCAGGTTTTTAGTAATGAATTGAATGGAAATGACTACACCAAATTTTAAGTGGATGAAAATAGTTGAAAATCGATCGTAAAGAAAGATTAAAAAATGTGTCAAGCCCCATTCGGATGATTGAAAAAGCGTAATAATGTTTTTAAGAAATGTGCAGGTGGTAACCCGTTTTCTACCTAACAACATTTGGATTTCAATTATTATTTTTAATGTGAAGCACAATTTATATCTTGATATTTTCATTTAAAGCCTTCTGTTCAAATGTTAACAGTGATTTTTTTAAACTAATTGATGGATATCAGGTTAATTTTTCATGTTATAAAAATTTCAAAAATTCAATTAAATGAAAAATATTGTAAAATACAAGTTGAGAAACAGTTTGAATTCTATCATGCTCTAATTCTTTCAACTATTTTTACATAGTGGATTTTCATTTCAGTTTTTCTTTTTAGTAGGCAATTCAATGAACACTTACAGGCACTAAAACACAAAAATTTGAATGTTAATTACATGAATATAAGAAAATAATCATTTACAAAATTAATAGACTTTCAGAACAACCAGATGACAGAGACAGAAAGAATTGCTTACTTTTTAGAGGTACAAATGCGATTTGTAGTTCTATAAACCTATCTAAAACAGGCATTATTTTGTAATGCAATTTAAAAAATATTGCTTCTTTTTAATTATTTGTTTTCTATAAATTTACTTTTGAATATGGTGATGTTCAGAAAACAATGAATACAAAATAAATCCATAAAGAATAGGATTTTTTTCCTTTTGTAATTAAAATCTTAATCGTTTTTTTTTATATATATAAGGAGTTGAATCTTAATTCAGAGCCATATCCGCTTTAGCCACAACGCAGAATTCTATTTCTAGGTTTAAGGTTAAATATACAGGCTGCAAAAATACACTGCTGACCATTAAAATGGAAACGCCATAACAAATAAAAAGCTAAATGAATATTAATAGTATGGAATGAAGGAAAAAAAGATTAAATTTGCAAGTAATTTGAGACTTTAAAGTGATGCCATGTTAGAAAAAGTTATTGTGGTTTTAGCTTCTAAAATGGCCTTTATCCAGTTAGGCATGGAGGCAAACAGAGGTTGGATGACAGAAATGGAAACTCATTCCACGCTGTCTCAAGTCTATGCCACATTTCGTCAACAGTGATAGCTGGAGAGGAATGACGATTAGTCTTTCAGTAACCCTTGACCAGATCTTTTCAATTGGTGAGTGGTCTGGACACCGTACAGTCCAGGAAAACAATCGATTACCCTTCCCACATATTTTGTTGAAAGGTAGCGTTTCGCTGGAAACAAAAACAGATCACAAGAGGCCTTAAGGCAACAGAAATGTACCAATAGCTGCTCAAATTACCATTGATTTGAATTAGAAATTTACATATTGTATACTCATATCATCACACCAAATATTGGGTCCTTATGATGATATCGAACACAACCAGGGTATAAAAGTTCTCATCAAAGCTACCACGTACGTCATTAGAATTCTGCACATAGAACCCAGATACATTATCCCACTTCTGTTGCCAACTTGTCATTGGATGCAGAAGAATCACTTTCTGTCTCTATGCTATGTTGTCAAGGAAATGCTGAAATAATGATCGCCGAAGTGACTGTCATTGTTGCTAGAAGCATCACATCTGTAAGTGAGAATACTGTACGAGTTGCAAACAAGGCCATTCCCTGACATATACTTCCATGATGTGTTTGTATCATTTTGCAAGGCTGAGACTTCACAATATGCCTATCTTCGCGGATGGTAGCTATTGGAGGACGTTGAGATCCTGCAGGTTGTTCAGTCAGACCCTCTGCAATCCATCGGTTTCATATTTACATGACTGTGGCTGTATTTAACAACTAAGCAACAATCCATGTTCTTTATGTAAAATGATCGTACCTCTTTTGAATTCCATCATTTGTTGGTTAGCATTTCTTCTTATTTAGGGCAAACACCGATCTTACTAAGCAATTTCAAAATGAGGGATCCAATTCTTAGTTTTTCCTGTAGGGTTTCTGGTTTTTTGTCTTTACCAAGTCTGAATGCGCTGAAATGCTAATCAATTGCAATTTCTTCTTCTTTCATGTGAATTTGACGTTTGTAAGCTCCATTCCTTTCTGGTTCGCAATTCTAATGATTAGTAGCGTATACTTAAACTTATAATTATATAAAATTAGTAACAAAAACTTTGAAATTCTAAAATACAAGAGTTTATTTTGAATATTCATGTTTTCTCATAGTAATCATTGAAAAATGAAAATTTTGCTTATGAAATATGATGCAATTGCTAACTCATAGCATAAATAATACATGCGATTATATTTATAAACCAATTTTTTCAAATTTTTCAATTACACATTCAAGTAGCCAACAATAGTGGAAAGGTTGGCATGCCAAAAGATATCAATGAAACATTTTGTGTGACTAAGACATGATATACATAGCCTGCTGCTAATATGCTAACTTAACATAGCTTAAATTTTATTTAGAAATACTGATTAGTTTTTAATTAATTTAAACCGTATTTAATGAGGATTTTTTGAACTTAATGTAAAGTTGCTTATACAGCAATATATGTAATGTAAATTGTATAAGAGCGTTCCGGACTGTTTTCGTTCGCGATCCTTTTTATTTTCATAAGAGGCTTAGGTATCTTAAAGAAAAAGAAAAGTATTATTTATTCTAGATGATTACATTCACATGTATAAATTTATATATAGCTGAATATGAGTAAAATTTTCTTTTATTATTAAAAAAACATGTACTTTATTATCAATTAAAATGCATTTGAATGGTTCTCAAATAAAAGTGACTACATTTTTTTATTAAAAACATCTTAAAGGAATTATTAATACATAAGTTTAATTATTAATACATACAATTTTGATTATTATTAATATTATTATATATAATTTTGATAATTTGACAGAAATTTCAATATTCAAATAAATTCTGTTCAGTTTCTTTTATGTTTAAAATAAATAAAATTTTCAAAATTAATAAAATAATTGTTTTGCCAATTACTTCTCTTAAACAGCAAAATATTATTTCCATTACATTCAAAATATTTTATAGTACAGAGCATTAGTTGTAAGGTTTATTTCTTAATTATAAATTTTCCTATTTTAATGCCATACTTTCGGACATTTTGCGTGTCGATACTCACATTCTCTTCTAGAAATAATTGACAATTATTAGAATGGAATTTTTAGAATTTTGTCAACGTCATAGAGTTGATGAGGTATAATATTGAGTGGAGTGACATTTAAAGCCTGTTCCTTAATTAATTGCTTCCTAGATGTTGCCAACGAGCAAATTCAAAAGTTGTCAAAAATTAATAAGGATTAATGGGATCATTATGATGTATTGGAAACTTTTATTTAACTCTTTATTTCAGAATTGATAAAATTTAATTATGTATATTACAGTTCTATACATAGTTATTTTTATTTTAAAATAAACTTCTTAAAGAATATTTTCGCTTATTTCGTCAAGTATTTGTATAAAATATATTTATAAGTTATGATGATCCTAGTTTAAAAAAAACACTGACATATTATGTGTATTATGTGTAATTTAGAAAATAGAAAATTTTCTTTGATTTTTGGTGTCTAAATATCTTTAATTTTTGATATCTAGATATCTTTAATTTTTGGTAACTAAATAAAGTTTTAATTTAAAATTATCCATTGATAAATATTATGTTTCAACTGCGAGAGACGTAAAAAAGAGATCATGACAAATATTTTCTTTATAGTATTTTTAATTTTACACTCAATATGTTTTTTTTCTAATTACATGACTTTTAAACTTTAGAAAATAATCTTGCCATTGATTGTATTTTTAATTTCTTTTTTACATATATAAACTATTTTATTATTTTAAAATCACTTCCTAACGTATTTTTATAGTTCACTAACTCTTCCGAGAAAGTAAGTTATGAGATCAAACAATAATGTTATCATTTTTAGTGGCTTTCTCAAATCTAATCGCTCTAATGATAATATTTTTTAAACATGTTTTTGTTTCGTAAGCTTGAATGAATCACGAGATTCTTGTGCCTTCGGCTAATAAAATGCAAATAATTTCACGCTGCTCTTTTCAGAATAAAAAATTCATTCGTAATGTATTTAAATCCTAATTTATTTAAATACTTTTTCAGAATTTTCTAAAATAAGAAAATATTGTTTTTGAAGTTAGTTTTTAGAAGATTTCAGTTGTTTTTATAGTGGTAAAATCATTAATACAAATATATGATAATGTAGTTTATACACTAAAATATAATAATAAAATGATCCAACTTATTTAAATATGTAACAAATTTATTTATCTTTTTCATAATGGTGAGGGTTAATTCAACTAAAATTAATTCAAAGTAGATTCCAAATCACTACAAACGTCCACAACTGAGGTTAGAATTGAAACCATTAACTAATTAAGTGAAATATTGAATATTTTAGTGTCATTATGGGTGCAAAATTTTCTCTTTTATTTTAATGCAATTTATTATTCAAAGTACATATTATTTTGGGTATGAAGTCTCTGAAAGTAATTGATAATTGTCAACCTTTTGTTAAAGAAATCCAAAAACTCTCTTTAAAATTAAACTGAAGATATATGTCTACATATTCATTACTAAATGTCATTAAAATGCAATTGAGTAGTTTATACAGCCAAATATAATCATGCGAACAATTCAAAGGTAAAAAATTGGAGTATTAATTGGAGGGGTTGTGGAAATGATCCACGAAAATTCTAATTTAGTAAGGCGATCTGGAAATAATCCTTAAAAGAAAATTTCGTTTAAAACATACCAATGCTAAAAAATGTCTGGATGAAATGTTACTAAAAATATTTATTGGAATTTTTTGTATGAAAAAGTTTATCTATGATATATAATGAACTACTAATGACTGTATGTAGTAAAACTTTAATATAACACTCCAATACAACCTGATACGATTGAAAACCGTGCAATGCTGATCAACACCTGACCGATCTGGCCTTCAGCTCAACAGTTCGTGACTTCATTTCTCACTGTGGTCTTAAGTTCTCGTAATGGTTCAAAAACCACTTTAAACTCAAGGGTCTCGTCGAATTACTCACGTTTGCAAGAAAATGACCTCTGAAAGACAAACCAACCAACATCCATGACCTTTTCAAAGATTTGAAGTGAGTTTTATTGGATGGGAAATTAGAAAAGTAACTTCGTCACTGTGCTGCCTGCTTTAAGGCTAATAACTTGACGCCAAAACAAGAATGGTAAAATTTCAAAACATGAGATTTACAAAATTCCTACAAATGATACTTTAATTTAAAGGCTGTTTTATTTTTGATCTTGTGCATCCATAATCACTAAATTTTACGATTAACCATGACAATATCCAAAACATCAACATCGTTTTTATAATAAGTAAAACATAGTAACTTTTAACACTCACCACTTAAAGGATAACATTATGTATTAAAAAAAAAGATAAATGAAAGGCAAACGAACCACGTTTACCACAAAGAGCGGAACATAATTAAACCTAACCTAATCTCACGACGAGGGATGTCCAGTTGGGGTGAGTGACCAAACAATTCTAAAGCCGCCATTTTTAATAAGTAAGGACGGACTTACGAAATGAGATAGACAACGCCTGTTCGTAACCTCGAAGTGAATGCGCGTAATTTCTGAATAACATTTTCCTACCATTCTAAAAGGGGATGATTATGTTTTAAAATAATGAGAAGGAAAGGAAAAACAAGAAAAAGGGAAGAATGATCGAGCCAGGAAGCGACAGAGGAGGAGGAGGACGGAACGTGGCTGATGTTGGCCAGTGTCCAAGGGCGAATCGCGTCAATGTCATGGTTGGCGAGCATTTCTAAAATAAATAATGAGTTCCCCTTTTTTTCCCCTAAAACAAAAGATAAGCCTGTAAAAGAATCTGGTGACCTAATCCCTGCCGAGTTTTAGAACCTCATGGTTCTCCGGATGTTGTTAATGCTGCTCGTTTCTATTATTTTTTTGCCTTTCGCATGTGCCGACAGCTGACTCGGTGTCGAGTCACTTCTAAATCAGTCTGCGTTTAAAACAAATACAGTTTTTTTTGTGTCGAGGCATTTATCTGAAAGGGATTTTTAAAATATATACGTAAACAGAATAACTTTAATATTCGAATTTGTATTTAAACATTACTTTCGAACAGTCAAGATGGAGTTCGAGGAAGCTATTACATGATGCCTTTTATTCTGATATGTTCTCTACATCAATTAATTCCGAAGTCAATAATTAGCAGCGATATCTTATGAAATTTTTAATTTCTTACAAAAGAAAGCTCGATCATCTTTCATTGGTATATTTTGTGTTAATTGTAATGGTTTTGGCATCTGCTGTCAAATTAAATTTTCCTCATATCTTCTTCAGCACGACGGTCCGGGGTGGGACAAGGCTTTCCTCAGAACACTCCTCCATTGGTGTTCTCCGGGAGGCGACAGTTCTCCAATTTGTCACTTTCAGCACTTTGAAGTCCTCTTCTACACAATCAGTCCATCTAAGTTTGGGCCGACCCCTAGATCTGTTTGCAATGGGCCTATAATTCAAAATTCTTGAATTCAAAACGAGGGGTCCATTCGACATATATGGCCATATTTTAATGTAATTGACGATGTCAGCTTCCTTAAAATGTCTGTAAGAGCTATTTTCCTCTCATATATTATACATTATAGTATTAAATATAACTCATCTGTAAAAAGTGATGCACATTAATTTAATTTGCAAAAATAATAATGATTTCTTCGGCAAAATATTATTTAAATTAATTTAAAAATTAGAAAGAGAATTTTCTAGAAATCGCGCAATAATTGGTGTTAGGGTGGTAAACTTTCTCTAGTAATTAAACTTAGTGAGCAAATGATGCAAGCATTTTGATGAAATTTATTCTTGAAATCGCATAAATTTTGGAATATATCGAATAGAATACTTCATTAATATCATGGCAAATATTTTCATTCTTTTCTTTTTCTTTATAAATTATATTTGATCTTTTGAATAAAATTACTATCACACCAACGTCGTATCAAAAAAAATTGTTAGCAGTTACTTAAATTCTCAAACAAATAATGTAAAACTTTAATTAATGCATGAATTTTCTTTTTTGTATTTACATAAAACTATATCCCTAATGTTGATAAAGTACTTCTCATATTATCCAAAATATTTTCTGACTTTGATTTCTGCATAATGCAGTAGGTAATTCTAGTTAATGTTTAAGCATTTTATTTAAAAAGTAAATTAAAATTAGTATTTACATTCAGTATTTTATATCAAAAGTGTTATTTATTACCATATTAAATAAAGTCAAAAAACTGGGATGTAGTGTTATAAGAAAAATCTCATTCATGTTTGCTACAAAAAACAATTTGATTAAATTTAAAGAGTAATAATATCCATTCTCAAAATTAATTTTTTTTCAAGAACCCTCCTTGGGTTAAACCTGGATTTGAATAGCATATTTTATAGCAATCGATATACACTGCTGGCCACCGTAAATGCAACAAAATAAAGGAAGCATGCAAATAACAGGAAATTTATAACATGCATTACCGGAGGTGAGATATGCAAATGATAAGAATTTCAGAGCAGACGCAAATCACGCGCGCCTGTGGCACCATGAGATTTCAACGATTTCAAGTTCGGCAATTCTGTGTGTGTGTGTTTTTATTTTTTTAAAAAGAAGATCAATTATTCCTCGTAGAAAACAACGATCATTTTCATCAAGTATTCAGGTTCATCAAGTATCAGGAAAGGATAGTGGCCTATCGAGATTGTGGATTACACTTCAAAAAAATCAGTAGTTGTGTTGGACGAAACGAAACAACTGTAATGTGATCGTTGGATGCAGGAAGGTGCGACGGACCGTCGCGCGTGTTCGATCCCATCCGCCTCAGTGCACCACTTCACGTGATGACAGGCAAATTGTGCGCATAGCAGAGATGGATCGCTCAGCTCCCTCACGAACCATAGCACACCACATTCAGTCTGTAACACACCATCCAGCGTCTGCACGTACTATTCGACGCCATTTACAGCAGAGTAATCTGTCCACAAGGCGTCCATTGCTTTGTCTACCCTTGACGCAGAACGTCTCTGCCGCCAATTGTGCGATGTAAGAATGATGTGATGGCAGAAAAGAATGAAATTGTTTTTACTGACGAGTCATGCTTCTGTCTGCAACACTTCGATGGTGGCATTCGAATCTGGAGACACCGTGGAGAAAGGATTCTGAACAGCTGCGTTACGCACCGCCACACAGGTCCTGCACCAGGTATTATTGTATGGGGCGGTATTGGATATCGCTCTCGCACTCCTCTAGTACGCATCGCTGGTACTTTAAACAGCCAGCGCTCTGAGGTGTTGCAGCTAGCTGCCATTCCTTACCTTCAGGGCTTGCCCACAGCCATATTTTACTAGGATAATGCACGACCACACGTGGCACGCATTGTGTAAGAGTTTTTCGCCCATCGCCAGATTGAATTGCTTCTTGGCTTCCCTGGCTCTTCGGATCTTTCGCCGACAGAAAACATGTGGTCCATCGTTGCTCAATGATTAACGCAGATTAGATCCCCAGCTCTCACACCAGATCAACTTTGGCAACGTGTGGAAGCTGCTTGGTCTACTGTACGCCAAGAAGACGTCCGAAGTCTCTTTAAATCTATACCGAGGAGTGTGGCAGCGGTAATCTCAAACAATGGCGGCTACACTGGCTAGTGATTTTGGCAGGAACCACATTTTACAGAAGTCTATACATTTAATCATTTGATACTTGGTCAACATGTTATCTAGAAAATAAATTTTGTTGGGATATCTGTTGTTTCTTGGTGTTGCAATTTGAATGGCCTGTTGTAAGAAACACTATGGTAGTAACTCGAAATCGATTAATAAAGTTAATTATTCATTTAAATATATATTAAACTGTTACAAAAAGTGTCGAAATTTTATTCACATTATCAGGTTTTTTCGATTGCAGATATTTGAGAATCGAACTTTCTCTAAATTAAACTTAAGCAATGAGAATTTTTAAACATTTTTTCGACCTTTTGATATATTTAATGCATATAGAGAACATATCATGAACAGCATAAAATAGTGCAAAATTAATATAAATCTATTTTAAAATTACACAACAGATTTTTCACCAGTGGAAATATTCATAAGTAGAGAACTGCACTATTTTATTGCAAAAAAGAAAATTCTGAAAACTATCAGCATTCATTAAAAATAAATTTATGGAAAAAATGAAATACAATATCTATTCCATGATAGCAATATCTAGGCGAAGCTTAAAATGCCTTTCAGAAGCTTTTGCCAATAGAGTTGTCCGTTTCTTGGTGTCAAATAATAATAATAATCTATGCTACTTCAGGTTGTTGTAGTTGCCCTAACATACTTCTTTTACCTAACCCTGAGTTTAGCTTTATCAGTTAGGAGGAAACAGCTGGATGGCAACATTCTTTGTAATTTAGTAGCAGAAGACCTCCAGTACTTGAGCCGCCACCACAGAGATATCATTTCACTTGGAGGACATTGCGATCACGACCTAATTAACATGCTCCAGCCTCCATTAGTGTACACGATGGGCTTTTCGAGCCCACTACCTACTGATAATGAGAATGACGCTCTCACCAACCAAGAAACCGCGGCCTTGACTTCAGGTTGTGAAACCGAGTTGGGAGCTGGCTGATCGTTCCAACAATTTGTTGGTTCCACTCCTTCTAAGATCGTGAATGTTTACTTTAATCTGCACAAGTCCTGGTTAAAAAAATAAATAAATAAAGACGTTATAAGCGACAAGCAGTACAACATTTTAAATTGTGACTTGTGATATTTTGTCACATTTTTTTATATAATAATCAAAATAAATAAATAATAACAATAATAATATATTCTGAATAAAGTAAAATATTTTTATACAGTGTCTTTAATATGCATAGTTGTAAAAATATTACCTAATGTATGATGTCCAGAATGTAAACACAGGCTTAATAATAACTAAATATTTGATATTGTACATTTGGTATTATATATTTATTAGTAATATTGCGTATTCTTATATTATAATTTAATGCATGGAAAATAGAACAACATTAAAATGGGCATGATCAAATTTGTATTCTAAATTAAAAAATGTATCGAAAAGGAAAACGAAAAAATGTCTAGTCTCGAACTTTTATGTCTAGTCTTTATATCATGTAGACTGAATACTTATGAAACAATGATATAAAGAAATGTCTAGTCTTTATATCATTGTTTCATAAGTATTATAAAATAGTATTACAAACTAACTATAATAGTTCAGAAAAAATTTGTAAGGAATTCTAAGGAAGTTGTAAGGAACTATAATCAATTTCCTTCTGTTTTGTAAGTATAAGAAATAAATTTTTTTTTCATTTGTGCAGTCAACATATTGATCATGGATTTTATTATTAAATAAAAAGGGAATAAGGATTTAATATAATTATTCAGATAAAAATTATTATAAGTAATCAAAATCGAAAAAAAACTATTTTAAGATTTTTCATTTTGGAACTTTTCACACACACACATTTATAAATCCTTTATTCGCACACAATTTTATAATAAAAACAGATAATAGAATATAATTTTTTTTCATAAATAGTTCTTTCTATTGCATGAAAAAAAATTTTTTTTCTCGAGCAAATTCAGTGAATCCTCCAAAATAAATAAAAGGTTTGAGACATTTTCTTTACGTTTTTACGAATAACGATAACAAGTTACTAGAATGCAAAATGACTATCTTTTCGCATTAGTTAAATATTAATTTATTTTTTTTTTAAATAAAATTCATTTGGTATTCAATATCCATTTAATTCGTAGCGTTTGAATAAATTGTATGAATTGCTGAATGTATACCAGGATGAAGACAGATTCATGTTTATTTATAATACATATGAAAAAGCACAATATATAACCAATGTTGTATTTTATTATTTTATTGAATCATATGAATGTGTGCGATAGCATTAACGAAGATTAAGTATTTGAAATATGTGATGTAATTTTTATATTAAACGATTTAACAGATGAAAGCTTTTGTGAGCCATTTGTTTCAAATTGATAGAGTCTTTTTTCCTTCTGAGCGAATTTTTCATCAGTATAGTGACCACATTCACTTTTAAATACAAAAACAAAAAGTGCAATATCAGTTTCCCATTGTTCAACAATGACTAGATTTCAGCCTGGAGCATTGTTCTAAGAAAAACATTCTGCCTATTTCAGATACTCATGAAGCCATTCCGGATAATTTTTCAACTTTAGGAACTCCAAAGCAATCCCAAAGTTGGAATATTGTGTTTGGCGGTAACACACACACTCATATTGATAAGCAACCACTCGGATGACTCCTATTCAAGAATTTGTTTTCGATGACGTGCATTTTATTAGATCATTATTTTGTGCCATTTGATTATAAATGTTCATAAATATTTTGATGATAAAAATTTTAATTGAAATTTAAAAACTATACTTTTGGCACTGATTTACAATCTATTCAAATGAATGTCAAAAATATAATTTAATTTTGTTTTCTCTTTTCTGCAATCGACTGAATTTGCCTAGTTCTTACAGGAATCGCACCAAAATGATCGTATATGCATATTGTTTCAATCCTTCCATGCGTTTCTTTGTTGTGATGTCATACCGTAAGAACAGAGAAAAGAACCAATAGAAATAACCACAGTGCAGCTGTTAATCTTTTCTCCAATCTTAGGGCTGGGCGAGACTAGAGAACATCACTAAAAGAATGTTCCAGTCGCACCTAGAATTGAACATAATGTTCCATTCAAGTCACTACGTCCAGGTTGTAACAATGATCGCCCTTGTAGCAGCATCGCGGGAGCATGAAATGGCTATAATAAGAAATCCATCGAACGAGTTTTCGATGTTCATTTTTTTGCGCCATTTTGCTGGAACAACGCGAATCCGACTGCAATCTGCATCCGCTGCTGTTATTTTTCCATGACGAGTTACGCAACTCCTTGTTGTTTCATTATTTCGTGAACAGATTGGCCCTGACATTGGGCACCGAGGTCGACCGAGGATAAAAGGGTGTTGTGTTGGACCACTGCCAAGGGCCTTCTGGAAATCGGAGAGGCAAGTGTTGATGGTGGGTGTTGTCGTAAATGCAAATGATTGAGTTGATTACTATCCCGCCTGGTCGAGTTTCTTTTCTTAGCCATCTGGGATAATAATTATTCTAATTTTTTCTCACAAGGGTGAGGGTTGTTCAATGCAAACATTTAGATCTATTAGTAATTGCATCAATACATTAGTGATGCCCAGGGTGTACTCATAAAACGCCGACCTATTCTTGTGATCAAAGAAGACAAAAATCTCGCCTCTAGTTGTGGCAGATTGACTGTCTTCAAAGCTAATGGTTGTTTTCTTTAAATAATTTTACATAAATCGGCAACTTAAAACGAACACGAATTTCACACGAGCTACTATAAAATTAAAAGAAATTTAAATAGTCTTAGCTTGAATATTAATAAGCATAAAAACTTTACAATTGTGCATAGTTTTTAATTTATTTACTATTATATCAGAAAATGAAAGAAAGTAATTATTATCATTTACATATTACATATCATCCTATACATTTATAAAATGGAGAGATTTGTAATTAATGCGATATTTCTGCGACACTTCCCCCCCCCCATCTTTTAGATATGAGTTCATATCTCAAGATAAAAATGTAAATATTAATTGGAATTCCACTGCGTATGAACGTGTCTGAAAATTATATTCGAGTATTTTTAGAGTTGAATAGATACTTAGAAGTGTAATTAGATAATTAGAAGTATAGAGGAACACATAAAATATATAAGTCTTGTTATAATCTGTAACAACACCGATGTTATTGAACAATTTTTTTTACAAAATTAATTAAAACTGTAAATGTAAAACAAAATTAGTTCTGAAGTTTCGTAACAATTCATATCACAGTTTCGTAAGTTCGTAGAAATTTATTTTTAGTTATCATTTTTATCTGTTTCGACTTATATGTTCCTTCACCCCATGACAATTGACATTCTTCTAAATTTATTCACAATCGTAATGAATAAAAATGACATCATTGTCAATTAATATCATGAACTTTAGATTACTCAAAAATCTTATTCGCTTCATTAAAAATTTTTGCACAATAGGTAGATTAATAATGTTATTTCCTCACTCATAATGTTTCAATTACCTACAGTACTTTTTTCATTCAATATTAAAAGAATGTATCGTGATTTCTTTCTAATTATTCTCATTCAAATGTACGTTACCTATCTTGCGTTTTAGCAACAGAACGCCATCTATCAGAATATTTGTGAATCATCAGTATCACAAATTTCCTTTTGTAAACCATATCATTCACTCGTTCTTCATAGTAATTTCTTTTAATAGCGTTATTTTCTTTTTTGATTTTGGAGTAAAATAAACCAAATGTTATTTACAATATTATTGTTTCATTTGTTCTAGATTGGATATTTTTACTTTAGTTTTTACTCAGTTTATTCTATAATAAATTATTCACATACTCTTGATCCTAATGGAATCTTTTTGTAATCATTTTAAAAGTGAATTGAATATTATTATTATACAGAGTGTGGCACGTAAAATCGGCCAGTCGTGATATTGTGAAATATTGTGTTTTTTACAATTAAATATTTATATTCGTATATTATGTTTTTGGCAACAAATTCTCTGTGGAGGGGACATATTCTTTGAAACGACAGTGAACAGGGAATTCGACTTGAAAATGCTAGAGAAGCTTTATTCAAACTATGCAGAAAATAAACTTTAGTCATATTACTCTCAGCAAAACGGTGCAACATGCCACATGATTTTCCAGTGTGCATGAGCTGTTTGCACTTGATAAGGTAAGTAACCAAGTGGTCTTTTCAGTCCTGCTCCGTCTTGACCTGTCCACTGAGGACTTTTATTTGTGGAGATTGTTAAAAGGAGGGGATTACGAAATAAATCTACACATAATTGCACAATTCAAGACCAGGATTCAGAATACCATATACATTGCATCACAACACAAGAACTGACACAAGAGTATGTATAAATCTTCTCAAGCATGCTTGCATAAGTATTGAAGTGTTTGGGGGACACTATCCACCAACAGTGAATCAATCATATTTCATGTATTACATTTTACTTTATGCGTTGGTTTTATGTACCGCATTCTGTAGTTTTCTTTTACGGAATATTTTTTTCTCAGCATATTCTAATTAATTTTTGTAAGCCTTTTGTGGCGATTCGCATATTTCCAGTAGTAATGCTTAGTTAATTTTCGTACTAGTCATTTATTCATAATAGAATGCAATTCATAATTTTTGCATGCACTTAGAATTGCATATGAGAGACATGCAGTCTCAGATGCATAATACAATCCTGAGTAGTACATATATTCATACTAAAAATAATTATGTATGTTCTCAATATTATACGATATTGCATACTAATATCTAAAAATCTATCTTAATAATTTACAAAAGTTTGTGTCACTTAACTTTTGATAATCAAAATTTTTTTTTTATGTAAAGTTCACATAATTTATGTTTTATTTTCTCAGAACGAGGAAATTTTTTTTATATTGTCTGCAACTACGCCAACGTTTCATAACTGTTAAAAATAAAGTATAACATAACAAACCAATTGAAAATGTCATACTTTATCTGCTTTAATTTTTTTTATATAAATAAAATGAATATCAAAATATTAAGTGAAAATTAAAAATATATTGAATAAAAGTTTGGATTCATATTTATTTTAATTTTTTGCTTTAAATAAATATTCTTTGTGACTTTTTATATTTAACATAATACAAAAAAATCTATGTAATATTCAAATTATTTTTTTCCATTTTTATAAAAAAAATGATTATTATAACTAGTACTATTTAACTTTAATTTATAACTATTTTGAATATTATATTTTAACAAAGTAACTGTAAGAGAAAGGGGGTTTCTTTTTCTTCGCATATTTTTTATTAAATTAATAGATTCAATTCCTAAGTGCATCATTATCATTAATTACTCTAAAAAGGAATTATCGTTCCATTTGCATTTTAATTACTAGCTATAATTTATGAAAGTAGATTAGTGACATAACAAATGGAAAATAAAATGAAAGAATGACGTTAAAGGATATGTTACTGATATACAAAGGTAATTTTCATTTTATTTTAATTATCTTCCATTTCCAATGCACCTGATTATCAATCCATCATCCCATTTTCAAACGATAATTTTGTTTCGTTAAGGAAATGTCTCTTCCTCCTTCAATATTGAAGTCACTTTCAATCGTCTGCGCGAAGAAGATCGTTAAATCAAGATAATTACACGTTTTTACCGACACATGAACTAGTTTCTTTAAAATGCCCTTCGGATGAAAAAAATGAAAAAGGAGGAAAGAAAACTCATCTTTACAAATTCTCATCCTTCAGGATTTTTCTCGCAAAGTAATAGCTTCAGTCACACTCAGAAGAAGTGGGTCACGGTTAGCGCGACCCTTTTCCCCATTTTTTTATCACTTTCCCCCTTCTCTTACTTATCTTACCTTCTTTATGACAGTTTTTTTGCTCTTTTTATCCAGTTCGATTGAAAGTGCTTATTTCGTCTCTATTTATTTATTTTGTCAGTAGATGGCGCTATGTGACCATAGGAATGTCAAAGCAGACAGTACATTTTTAACTTTCTTTTGGATTTAAAAGAAGGGGGAAAAAAAAGTCTATCGTAAATGAATCTTGAAGTTAAGAAAAAGGCATTTTTCTTATGTTTAATTAATTTCAGTAATCAATCTGGCAGCATTCACCAGGCTACTTCAATCTGTTAGAAGAATTTTTAAGGCGAATTTTTATTAATGATTTGCATACGTATTGGCTAAAAATAGAGGTTTTGAAGCTAAAAGGCCAAGCAAGCAGCGGCACAGTTATTGTTCTGAGATTCTGTTCAAAAATCCTTGGATTTGATTCCCGTTTTTGGAATGGAATAAGTCATTTCTATGGAGTCAGTCACTGTTCAGTCACTATAAGTCACTGGTTCGGAATTCACTTTAAACAATAGATTAGCAACAGAATCGGCAGCAATCAATCTATCAATTCAACACGACTACTATATAGAGTGAATTCTTCAAATGGTATATAGATCATTTTAAATTGTATCAAACAATTTAAAAAACATTTTGAATTACAAGATCCATAATCTTGGACGAATAAGACTTCACGAGTAAAAAGAATATGGCATAACAACAAATAAAGTCAAAATCAGATGTTGGCTACTAAACATTGGCTCTGCCCAGCTACCCAAAGACATTGAACATCTATGGTTTCAGAAACATCTAACTCTCTTTCACCTACAGTATCGTTATTTTTGTGCTATTATTCATTATTGAGAAGGACATACCAGTGGTACCACATTCACCCGAGCATCGGATTCGATACCAGTCACAGTTGACCAACAGAATATGAATATTGCGTTTTTATTTACAGCATACACACCTGTTGAAGTGGGTGCTTTGATACTGCATAATGGACTGTCTAACATTCTAAGCCTTTGTAAGACATTTGAATACACATCGAGGCTTTATTCTAGGATGGCTTTCCCTAGAAAGTGGGATATATTCACATAGCAAAAGCAGAAATTTTGAAAATTCTCAACTTTTGAGAATTTTCAAAGTTTTTTACAGTGATAGACGAGCGAATAGAAAAAAGAAGAGCATCTCTAGGGCCGAGATTATATATATATGTAGGATGGAATTTCATTTGCATATTCACCCACACGTATTGCCCCTTTACGATTGTGAACATTTTAAATATAAAAACTAATTAACGATAATTCATATGAATAACAGGATATTAATTGCTAAGCAGTCTACCAATTTTTGCGATACTCTTTAATCCTTTTGGCAAGATCTGAGCTTTAGCTAATAGCATTCATTACTCGAAGAGATAAAATGAAAATCATTTTAATCCAGCAACCTGACAAAATCCGGGGCAACATTAAAAAAATGATGAAAACCACAATTTGGATTGAAAATTCAATAATGCTTAGCATAATAGGGTCAGCATCCAAATGTAAAATACCCGAAACACCTACTTTTGGACCTATCTTTTTCGCAACCTAACACAAAGGCATGAAAGCTCGTAAACGTACAATAGCATGGAATGTGCAGTGACATATATTGACATTCATAACCCATTGTTGCTGCTTTTATTCTCGGAGAAAACGATTACAAATACATACATTTTGTACATTCGAAAATTATTTTAATTGGTTCATTAGGAAATTGGGGATTTATTGGTTCAGTGGTCATTTGCTTATAGCGCATTAACTTTCTCTTTGTCTCGGTGGGAAGACTTTGTGTTAGGTACCTCATGCGTAAAGTTCTTACTTTCGTGATCTTGCTGGATGTTGTTAAGAACATTCGAAGTTTAATACATCATTATTTAACTTGCTTTCAATAATTAGTTGGAAATAAATTGTGAGTGTTCTTGCTTTAACTGCAGCAAATGAGAAATTTTTTTATGTTTTTGTTACGACTTCAGATATTTTCAAATATAAACGGTAAGAGTAATTTTGAACCGAATTCTTTCAACGGATTTTAAACCAGGCTCGCTGATTTGGCAGCAGAGAGGTTAGCCCTCTGGTCTTCGGTTTAACAGTTAATGGGTTTGAATCCCACATGGGGCATCAATGATTGTAATGGTTCGAAATACAGTTTAAACTATAGGTACCGCTTAACTGTCGGAAGCTGATTAGCTCCCGTGTGTAAAAAATAACCGTTTGCAGGACAAACAAGCCAAGTTTCCGAAACCCTTAGTATAGCAAAGTAAGACTCGAATAACTACATCGGATTCAAGTTGAACACATTTTAATTGTAATATAACAAATATTTCATTCGATTTGATAGATGAAAATATATGCATATAAAATCACTTATACAATTATAATTTATTTAGTTTTTAATACTTTACTGTTAAAAGTTGCAAGGTTACCAAAGCATGACATGATAACGACATAAAAATAACATTGCGCAAGAGTATTTTCATAAATATAAACAGTATTTATATAAATAATGGGCCTAGTTTTTTTTTCTTATATGGCCGTTGATTACAATTCGCTTATTAAAAACAGGGATATATAAACACAATACGAGTGATAATTGCATGCCTATAAAATAATCTATAAATAATTCGTAAATCTTATATAAATAAATTATGTCCTAATGTAATATGTATGTTGTTGCTGTTTAATGCTGGTTACTAGGATTTTCCCTCTCAGCACTAGCAGCTGCAGAAGTGATAGCATTTTATATGGTGGTGGGTGTGCATCATAGTCCCGAAAGCGGATCTTCGTTATTTAAAATCAGGAATCAAACAGAAGAATCCCAGACCTAGCCTGCCTACCCCAGAGGTATCATTTCACGTGGAGGACATTGCGACCACGACATATTTAACATGCCCCAGCCACCATTAGCAAACACGTAGGATCTTCAATTGGGTCGGGATTCGCTATCACTATCAGAAGATAGTGAGTTCGAATCCACTATTCTCGGGGAATAAATAGGGATTTGAATTCACTATCTTCTGACAACGAAAACGAACACCCTAACCTACAAGGTCACAACGACTTTCCAAATGTAATATATATTACAGTAAAATATTACTTGTATTTTTTAACAATGATTTGGGAAAACCTTGTCAAATTAGTTGCTGGTCAAGTCAGCATATAAAGACAAAAATGGAAATTCTGTGTTAAAATTTAAAGCTTATTCTGGAATACTAAGAATAAGAACAGAAATCCTTATTAATAAATAAAAAAACTGCCGTTTGACAGAGAAAAAATGTAGTTGTTTCCATAGATTTCAAAGAAAACAGAAATTTTAGACAAACAAACATAAAACAAAAGTAAAAAATACATTCCTTAAAGACTATTTTCCTTCTCACAGACCATAGTACATAAAAACTTTCCTGTGAATAATCTTTTAGGTTTATATTCGGCTTTCAATTTAGAATTTCTATATAGAACTTTTAAATTTGATTTAAAAAACCAATAATAAAATGATTTAAATACAGCTATGTTTGATGAAGAATTGACTGTACAAATAAAAACCTTTTTTTGTGTACAAATAAAAATTTTCTACAAGTACTCAAACGTCAATCATTCGTGAAAATTTGAATGTTTCCCGCAATTTTCAGTTCGTGCGTTCTACACAAACGTGGGAAATCTCTGGAAAAATCGTAAAATCACTTCTATAAAAAATTTATTTTATTCATTTAGAGAAAGACATAAATCATTTTGAAAACTATATATAAATGAATGAATGATTTGCCATGGAAAAATTGAATGATTTGAAGCTTTGACATTTATTTTAAAATGAAAATTTGGGCATTTCTCATTAATTTTTTTGTATTGATTTATATACCTTAATAATTACAAATGGTTTAAAAAATGGGTGCCAAATCCTTTCGATTGAAACTATTTTCTACGCGAAATAATCATATTTATCATATTAGATTTGTAAATATAATGCTTTTAACATTAGTTTTGGATTGATTGTAGCAATAACTTGTGATTATAGGATAAAACATAGAGATGAATATAATAATGGATCGGAATTTTATATCAACTATATTTTGTCGTATATATTTTATATCAACTATATTTTATCGTACTATCGTATATATTTTGGCACATATAATTATGCATCAATTTTTTTCTGGATAGGTGTTTTGAAATTTTTACATGCCTCTCTAAAATCAGAATAAAAAGTTTCTGGGAGCAATAAAAGCACTTTTAATTCAAATTTATACTTACTTTTGCAATTTCATGGCATACTTTGTGGCACACACGTTTTTTTAATTATTTTTTTCTTTCTTTTTTTTTAATAAAAATGTCACTTGCAATTTCCGTTCAAATCTTACATTAACACGCAGATAATATTCTCTTTTGAGCCAAATATTACATAATTACATTGTCTAAATTAAACTTGATATGTTTATAATTAGATGAAATTCGCGCCATAAAGTATTTATTTCAACGAGAAATAGAACGCTGTTCTAACGTTTAAAGTTCAATTTAAAAGTTTTAATTTAGAAAATCTGTGGTTAGCATTTAGTAAAGATGCTCTTATAATTGAAATGTATCGAGTTAAATTTGAAGAGTTTGTTGTTTTGAAATGGGCCATGTGGGTGTGGACCTTCAAGAGAAGGGCACCCACGCATTGGTGATGACTTTTAATTTGGTGGTGACAAATTAAACAATAGTGCTCTGGATATAGTATAAGATATCTTCCAGATTTATCGTAGAACTGTTAATCACATAATAATCAATAATTCTCGGCCTTGCTACAAAATTTTGGAAATGCATATACCAGCATCGCATTTGAGTAGCAGAATGGATAATGGTCAGGAAAAAAAAATCCTATAAGAAATATCTAAAAGCAATTTTCAATACGATAAGAAGTATGGTATCGCTAACATTCAGTCTTACATTTGCGATTCCAACAGATTTGAAAATTGAAAAACTATGTTTACCATAATTGCATTCCATTTTCAAAAATTTCCGTTTATCTTGACCATGGTCATTTGAAAAAATTATATTTTAGTTCAATTTTAATTAAAAATAGCACGGCAGTTAAGAGAATGGCTTTTTAGTACCTTATAAATTTTTCTTAATTATTTTATTCATGGTGGAATTATGATTTGAATTGTTTGCTGCCACAATAGATACTGGTGATAAAGTTCTGTTTTGTTTATTTTGCATTTTTGTATATTTAAATTACATTAAAGTTACTCAATTGGTTGCTGAAAATGCTCACGATTCCAAGCATATTCTCAGATATATTTTTAGACGTGATTAAATGTATGATATAGCCGCATTCTTCTTTGGGGACTCCAAACCGAAGTGACTCGATAGATTTTGGGTGAACAAAATGTTAATCACTAAGCTGGATTGTTGTTGATTTTCTTCTTGCAAAATTCAAATATTGAATATAGGATTGAATATCAGCTCATAGTCTTTAAAAAAAATCAAGAAACTGTAGAAAGCTGCTTTATTTTAGATGCTATTTATTTACATTTTTGAGATTTTGTTCGATATTATTTTACATACAATTAAATTTTTTTCATTACTTTTAAAAAGATGTTTTAATTGATGAAGTTTATTTTTTCACTTTTAGTTAGTTTGTTCTGTTAGAATTCAAAACCCACTAGAATTTCAAACAGATGCAAAAATTTTAAATGCAATTGGGATTATTCTTATTTTGCGTGATAGTATAAATATATTTACTCATTTAAGATATAGCACAAAGTAGGGTCGGGCTTTTTTTAAACAGAGCGAAGCTGTTTTTTAAAAATTCAATCCTTTTTTGGTATTAGTCTTCATTATAAAAGAAAAGCTTGCTTAATTATTAAGAAAAAAAACATGGGGATCTGGGAAAAATGATCATAAGACGACGAACCAATCAACCAGGAAATACAAAAACCTTTGGTTGTTTTATTGCTTGACGGTCCTTTTGGACATACTAGGGCTAATTAGACTATAATATACGGCTTAAAGTGGTACAAACATCCATAAATACACAAGGCGGGATTCGAACCCATGAGCAGTTGAACAGAAAGCAATAGCGTTAACCACTCGACTACTAGGTCGGCTCAGAAATCTTTAAGGGGAATCCAATTCAAGTTTCAAAATTATGATTTTTATACACGAGCGGCATATAAAATTTATAACAATTTAACTTATAATCATCGGACTCGAAGCTTATTCAATTGTCCTTAATTGTCACTTTTTTGCACAAAAGCTATAATTCGACCAGGATCTACACTTTTAAAGGATATCAAAGCTCTATAAATATTCAGTTCCGAATTTAGGGTCAAATTCATAAGTTGTTCATCTGATGATTAGAACACTAACCAAT
The DNA here is from genome assembly GCA_037975125.1 of Latrodectus hesperus. NCBI lineage: Eukaryota > Metazoa > Arthropoda > Arachnida > Araneae > Theridiidae > Latrodectus > Latrodectus hesperus. The sequence goes on from CM075857.1 coordinate 66,848,479, forward strand.
CAGCTGTGAGCTCAACACACTCAAGGTGGGAACCGAAGATACAAACTTTGGAATTGGAGTCCGGAGTATTGACCATTCAGCAACCAGCTCGGTTTAAAAGCCCAATATGTGGACCCTCTTATTTATACAACAGCAAACTAGAATTATTTATTTATTTTTGGCACAATGTTAGACCCATAGTATTAAGCCATGAAACTCAATTATCACTTATATAATATGCTAATAAATCCAATCAAATTGCGATTTATTTCCGTTTTGTCATTACGCATAGCATTTCAGTAATAACTCGGAAATTTAAAAGGTCTTAAAGGAAGCAAAATATTTCTCTCTCTCTCTCTCTCTCTAGAGTTTAAATTACTTAAATAACTGGTAAATGTAGTTGCGAAATTTTTATAGTGCACTCTGGGGTAAAAAAAAAAATTAATTCAAGCAATTTTTCAAAATTGATCAAAAGCTTTTATTTAGATTTTCATCATCAAATTTCCGTTCAAATTTGGAAATTGAACCAATCCAGACGAAAAACTATTTATCATACTTATATTCCAAAAATTCTTTAAATAACCACATTATTATCAGCCAAAAGAAATCCTTCTTCTATTCATAATTTTAGAACATTTTCACTGTGCATTTCATATATTAAATTCGGTCACAGTTATTACGAAGATAAGAAGGAGGGAGAGAAGTCTTATACACGAACGCGGAATCTCAGTCCAGACATGTCTGATTCCGTCTTTGAAGGTCGCATGGAGAACTTACAAGACAAGTGTAGGTGGAATATCAGGCAGATTCCACAAAGCAACCTGCTTTCCTCAATTCCTGGAAATATGATGATTAAATTATTTAATAAATGAAAGAGGCACTTTGTGGTATGAATAATTGTGTATATATTCCAATATTTTCATTGTGATGTGAAATAAAATATTTTTTATTTTAAAATATCCACGAAGAAAAACTCAAGCAAGATTATTTTCTAATACAAAAATATTAGTTTTTAATTTTTCATAAATAAATTAATCCTTTTTCTAACATATTTAAGAATTTATTCGACTATTTTGATTATATCTACGATTTAATATTTGATTAATATATTTTATTCGGGTACAAATAAATTAGTTTCAAATAAAATCAATATATTTTAATTTATTAAGTATAAGTAACTATATATTGATTTTTTTACACAATTACTTTCAATTGTTGTAACAATCATTTCAATATTTTGCTACATATTGTTTTATATTTTACTCAATAGCTGGCACATGGCTGAATGGTTAGTGTTTCTGACTCCTGAGTTGTGAGTCTAGGGTTCGAATCCCGTTTCTGGCATGGATGTTGCTTTCTCTTCGTACTTTCTTCTGAGATGATTTATGACAAATGAGTAGCAGTTTCCAGCCTTGTTGTGGCGAAGGTTTAATCACCCCAAAAACCCACCGTTATTTAAAAAAATATTTTACCCAATTGGGAAAGCAATATATTATGGATAAAATAATTCTATACAATTCAATATTCTTTGCTCATTTTCATATAACATTTTAGGATACTAGAGCATTTCTTGAAAAAAAATTATCAAAAAATTTGAGACTTAAGTAAGATGTTTAACGAAGTTGCTGTCATCTAGATAAAAACAATAGACTTATCACAAGTAGTTTGATGATTCATTGTTATAATTGGTAACCTGCTTTCTTATTATTAAAGAGAATACATTTTTCATATTCTTAAATAATAAGAAAGAAGAAGCATACTTCCTCCCTGTACCTGGGCCCTGAGTTGGGCTCTTCCAGTCAGATAGAAGCAGCCGGGTGGAGTCTTCCTGATTTTGAAGCAGGTATCCAGCAGGAGACCTCCAATATTTGATCAGCCACCCCCAGAGGTATAATTTCACTTGGAGGACTTTGCGACCACGACAAATTTAACGTGCCCTAGCTCCCTTTGGCGAATAATACGAATTTTCGGTTAAACCGGTATTCAACTCAATACCTTCCGATAGAGAGAACGACTCCCTAACCAACCAGTTCTCCGTGGTTAGTTAGGAGGTAGTCAAAATAAATAATCGAACCTCAGTGGGTGACTGGAAATCTCATCTGTCATCAATTTTACAATTTGGCAAAGATATACCGATTAACTTTGAGAGCATTCTATAAATTTTCCGTGAATAACTTACTCAACATCTAGTTGAGTAAGTTATTCATAGTTGAGTAGTTCACCAAACCTGCATCCTCTTTAACGTTCATTGGACTACATCGAAAAGTCAGTTTGAACAAAAGGTTAGGTTAGTGGCCACTCCACTAATATGGATGGTGTAGAGGCAAATTCATATATATTTCCTCAGTAGCTTTTCAAGAATTTTAAATCCATGTTACTTTCCCTTAATAAAACAAAAATTTCCTATTTGACTTTATATGGTATTTATTTCTTTTGTGAATGATCTTAAAGCTTAAATTATCTTCTATGTGTACTGAACGAAGAAAAAACCTTTGTCAAACATACACAAGCATATTGCACACTAAAATATAACAAGTAATATTTTAGTCATTAAATACAGAAAATCAATAACAGGAAATTCTTTTCATTGACAATATGCTTGTGTACGATTTGAGAAGGATTTGAAGAGGAGAATCGGTTTTTCTTTTCAATTTCAGTCATAATTTCAATAAAATTCTTTGCAGTTTTGTGTGTCGATTTAAATTTGCTCAGTTGAATCATTTTTGAAGAACGTTAATACAAATGAAATGTTAAAACAAGAAACTAATCATGGTGATAGTTAAAAATTATGTGTATTTATAATAATTAAATTTTTGAAATTTGAGAAAAAGATAAGGGTTTTTAAAAAAATAAGAATTAATAAAATAAAATATCATAAAATAAATCCTTAAAGTTTTATACGTTCAAGTATTTTTAATTAACTTGAAAAATTTACTCTTAC